>MNCI01008883.1:66387-94980 GCA_015680685.1 Gnetum montanum | reverse complement strand
AAGTGGGAATGGATACTGATGCTAGGCATTAGAACTTAGTTAGTTAAAGTTAGTTACTTAGTCTCTTCACCCTTTCCCTCATTAGCATAGGCGATAAAACATAAAGTACATAAAAATCACATACCTCAGACTTGCTTAACCATACAACCATGAAAAATACAAGTCTGGGAAGACAACGAACGATTAACCTTTAAGTGTTCCATAAGGCATGTAGGCACTTCGTCTATGGAGTTCAACCAGATCACGTGTGTAATGCTCGTATTCTTATGGTTGAGTGTAGGGGTACCTCGCCACTCATCAAAAAGGAATATGGAATGCTAACCTAAGTAGAAAGGATCTACTTAAAAATCATTATTTCATCTCAATCCCATGGTACAACCTAGTAAAGTTACATTTTTCTTTACTAGGGCCAGTGCAACACATAGTGAAAAATTTCCAATCAACTTATCCTAACTCATTTTCCTAGAAATTGAGAAACATTTTAAGGAAAATAAGAAGGATAAGAAGATACCATCCTTTCCATGTCTCATTTATAAATTATGCACAAAGTGGGAAATTGCTCATTACTCTAATAATATTCTTTAAAGTGTCGCAACAATGTTGTAGCAAGAGATGATGAAAGAGAATCCACCACTGAGACTTTAAGAGGAGGGTTTACCTCCATCATCAAATACAAGAGTAGTAGCTAAAATATTAGGTGTTAAACCTAAGACCAAACAACTAGAATCATCTCACCAAGAACTTGTTAAAGGATATGGATATTATTAACTTGTCATGAGCTATCTAAATAAAGTCACACAAATAATTAATTGATAGCAAGATTATTTATCCAACCACTTCTCTACATAAAGAAGCCAAGCCATCATCTAAGTGAACCTTCTATTGACAAAATGTTAAAAATTTTAAAAATAGTATCTCGATCTATAGGAGTTGTAGTATCCCTATCTATTGAAAAAATGTTAAAAGTTTTAGGCAATGATGTGGCCTTCTTAATAATACTAGAGAAGGGGGATGAAGCATGATGGTGGTCATGCTAAGAAAAGAGCAACAAATAGTTGCAAAAGTGGTGGCCAATAGGAATGGCAAATCATTGAAATTCCATGCAACATCAATCCCATATTTCAGTATAATTGCAAACATTTAGATATTGCCTAGCATGAGGAGTTGCTAAAGAGACTAATGAGAGTTAGGCCATTGATTTCAAATGTACTTTATATTCTTGAAGATATCATAGCTACCTCATTTGTACTCATAGAAATATGGGGCAAGCATGTCATTGCAAAAATACAACCTTAGAAGGAAAAACTAATGAATTAGTAATTAAGAAATAAAGCTTTCCAACTTAGATCCTAATTATCAAATCTAGCTCTCCACCAAGTAGACATTACTAGAGATGAAGCCTTTGAACAATGAAAGTCTAAAGAACATTAGGTGGAGATGGAAAAGAAGAAGGTCATCATGAATGTATCCTTGACATAGGTAATATTAAATGAAATAAACAAGAGCCTCACAATGGTACTAAGGAAAACCAAGAACTGACCAAGAAAAATAGAAGGTTATGAAAGATGGAAAACAAAAGGAGAAAATGGAAGAACACCTTAAGCACCTCTAAGATCAATTAGCCAAGATCAATGCAAATGTGTGTAGATTAGTAGTAGAAAATAACAATCCCTTCATGGAGAAAGCTAGGACCATCTGACAAAGGTTAATCATTGACATCGCTACATGGAAAAATGGAGCTCTCAAATACAAAAAGATCTAAAATCATTACAAGGAATACGTGGGCATGAAAAAAGATATATATTAAAAAATATATTTGATTGGCTAAGAAAAAGGTCAACCAAGCCCTCCAATAGCTCCAAGGTGATACTTGGCCATCCATCTTGAATTGTCTCAATGCCTATAATAAGCTAGATATCATAATCAAAGAGCTATAAATCAAGTAGATGATGAAATACATGAAGCTTACGAACCTTTGCTATGCCAATCTAGTAATGTTAACTATCCATCAATCTTATTTAAAGTTGGAGAAACAAGAGATCAACCCATACCTATTATATGAGAATGAATACAACCTTCATTGCGAGGTGCACTAGAAGTTACAAATCACCAATGCAAAGCTTGAAGTCCTTAAGCTTAAATACATAGATCAGAGAGATGTGGTAGAGTTCTTGGCTAGAAATATTTCTAAGTATTAGTAACTAAAAAAATATTGAACCTATTCAACATTGAATGCAAATATTTTATCACATAGTTTATTAATGTTCATGAAATGTTTTTCACTCTAATGTATCCTAGGAAACTACCTATAATGGAAAATATAGGTGAAGTGGCCTTAACCATCCATGACCACATGACCAAGGAGAAGAAGATGAATGCACTAATTGATGCATTCAAGTTGAAATAAGTAGCAGCAAGGTAGCTACAACCCCAACCAAGGCATGAGGAGTTACCAAAATAACTACCACCACTAGGCATAATGTAAGACATGTCTTGAGTCTTTTGTAAATACCCACATAAAATTTTTATAAGAGCAATGTGTCCAAATTCATTGTCTATTAAGTTTATAGTACTCACATAAATTTTCTAATGTGGTACTCCTACATTTTGTAAACAAATTTTGTCCCAATTCTGTTAACTTGAGAATGAGTTTTTAGTGAGTCATGAGGGTATGATGAACAATCTTTAGTTGACTATGTCGATGCATTGGTATCAATAAAGGGTCAACTACATCAACGCATCAACATTGATGTAGATGCAATAAATGCCTATATAAATGCACACAAAAATAGCATTTATGGCATTGTTTTTTATTATAGTTGTTGTGAAGCTCTTGCAGTTTCTTTTCATGGAAGTTAGAATTTGTCATCGAGTGCTTGTAATGTGAACTTAAATTGATTGACCAAAATCTTATTCAAGTAAGCATATACATGGATACATTTTCGTGAATGAAAATAAGATTAAAATTGATTTACCTTCATTATAGTACATGGATTAGTCTAATGTTTTCTTTAATGACACTTTAATTTTTATGTTTCTTTTTTTCATATACACTTAGTTGATTATCTATGTTTCATTGCATAATAGTTAAGGAGACATAAGCACAACTTCTTTCAACCATAATGCATATCATCTAGTAATCCCAGTAGTACTCTTACTTGGTTCACCCAGTAGTAATCTCTTGGTAATCGATAGTGATTATGTGAGTCTGGGATATGTATAACAAGCCAAGAATGAATGCTTATCATCTAGAATAGATTAGCCTTAATTTTTGCATTAGCTTAATTGAGAATTAATTTCTATATTTTAATAATATTTTAGTCATGACCATAA
The DNA here is from genome assembly GCA_015680685.1 of Gnetum montanum. Lineage (NCBI taxonomy): Eukaryota > Viridiplantae > Streptophyta > Gnetopsida > Gnetales > Gnetaceae > Gnetum > Gnetum montanum. Next base: position 91,647 of record MNCI01008883.1, on the reverse strand, counting down.
TAACATTAGTATCATATATCTTGATTTTACTAAACCATATATACTAAGAACCAAACAAGTAAAAATTTCTTCCATTTTTCTTATCCAAAAGTTTCTCTTAGTAAAAATATTAATAAAGGTATGATTCTTCTTCTTCCTAAGAATGAGGATTTTCAACATATTGGTAATTAGAGACCTATTACTCTTCTTAACAACATCTATAAAATTTTAGCTAAATGCATGTATTATCAAATTCATAAGGTTATAGAAGATATCATTAGACTTATGTAGACAAGTTTTGTTAAAGGAAAACATATCATAAATAATATTATTGTAGCTTGGAAGGAAATGTATTGGGTGTTGTGGCCAACCTTGCCCATGCTATCGTATAGGGCCATGATCAACAAAACTGTTTTGTAAAATCATATACCATTTCACCAAGCAATGTTAACATGCAAGAAAGTGGATCAATGTTCAGGAAGATGAACCGATGTGTGGGGAGGTGGACCAACATGTGGCGAGATGAAACATCACTAGTAGGTAGCTATAAAGCATAGAATAAAAAAAACATCTAGGGTGGGGGTAGTGAGGGCCTCCTTAACAAATTAGGTTCTCTTCCCAAACAGCTACGTCTCTCTCCATTGAGGTGCACGTAGATGGGCAAGGGGGATCTTTAGGGGCTAAGAAACTAGTAAATAATGGTTTTCTCTCTTTCTTCTCCTATTTTTTCTAGGGCAATAGCAACACAACTGATGCATGTAGAAACAGCTAGTTTTGTAGTCTTGTTTCTTTATTCTTAGCAATGGACAGGCAACAGTCAGCAATGGCAGAACTACATGGACGATAGTCAACAATCTCAACAGCAAACCAAGAGGTGGTGGTTTTCTTTTCCCTTTTCGTGATATATTTGTGATGACGGTAGATGTAAGACTAGAGACAACAACACATCTACTGACACGTGACAGTAGGATTTGGTGGCTCATTCTCTCTCTCTCTCTCTCTCTCTCTCTCTCTCTCTCTATTGTGATGTTGCAATAGTAGATAGCAGTAGTTGTAGGCGTAGGTTCTACAGTTCCATTCTATTTTTGGTGAGCGGTGCATCTGCAAGAGGGTTCTCCAAACAAGAACAAATTTTTCTCTCTTGTGCTAGCAACAGGACATGTTTTGTCTATGCATCAAAGATGTGTCAATGAGCCCCCTTCATCCAATCTCCTCTCTCTCTCTCCCTCCTACGATGGCTACAGATAGTGTTGGCTGCAGCAATGTCCACAACGAATTGATGGTGAAAAGAAATAGCAACCGAGAAGTAGGAAAAACTTATTTTGGTTACCTTTTGTATTATTGAATTCAAGACACTCATTCCAATTACAATTCTTATTTTTTTAACTATTTTCAAAAGGCCACATAGCGCTCTCTAGTTGAGACTATTCCTGGGTTTCCTTACCCATACAAGAGGTACCCTAGGCAATAGCCTCCTCAAATGAGGTTCTCCCCAAGTGTTGGTGCAACCAAAATTTATGCATCAACACCTTTTCGATACTAGGAGGGCCTTTCTCTAGCCTTTTGTTTATCAGCTCTTCTTGTCATTTTCTTGTGCTTATTTTATTTTCTAATCCTATCTTGAAACCTATTAAATTTTTTGTAAAAACCTTTGTCTTGAGACCCTTTATTTTCTGCCTTTTTCTTGTGCTTCCCGTTTTTTGAAAATTGTTGTTACCAGAACCTTTTTATAACCCTCATTTCCTAGTTCCATTTTCAAATTTTTGATTTTGGCGGTCCTTACCTAAGTCCTAACTTGGGTGAAGTGGTTTTATTATTCAATTTTAAATTTATTTTTCTAAAATTTTTCTTATTTTATTATTTTCCTTTTAAGATTTCATGATTTTTGTTGCTCCTTGCACTTGCATGCAATTTGTTGTTTGGGGGCTAAGTGTTGTGGCCAACCTCGCCCATGCTATTGCACAGGGCCATGATCAACAAAACTATCCTATAAAATCATATACCATTTCACTAAGCAATGTTAACATGCAGGAAGGTGGACCAATGTTTAGGAAGGTGAACTGATGTGCGGAGAGGTGGACTAACGTGCTGGAAGGTGGACCGACATGCGGAGAGATGAAACCTCACTAGCAAGCAACTATAAAGCAGAGAATGAAGACGACATTTGGGGCAGGGGTAGCGAGGGCCCCCATTAACAAATTAGGTTCTCTTATCGAACAGCTACGTCTTTCTCTATTGAGGTGCATGTAGATGGGCAAGGAGGTCTTTAGGGGCTAAGAAACTAGTGGACAGCAGTTTTCTCTCTCTCTCTTCTTCCATTTTTCCTGGGGCGATAGCAACGAAGCTGATGCACGTAGACAGCAAGTGCACTAAGTGTGTTTTGTAGTCCTATTTCTTTATTCTTAGCAATGGACTAGTAATAGTCAGTAGTGACAAAACTATGTGGATGATGGTCAACAATCTTAGCGATAAACCAAGATGCAACAATTTTCTTTTCCCTTTTCATGGTAGACCCATGATGACAACAAACACAAGACTAGAGATAACAATGCATCTACTAGCACATGACAATGAGATTTGGTGGCTCATTCTCATTCTCTTTCTCTCTCTCTCTCTCTCTCTCTCTCTCTATCTATGATGCATCTATAGCAGGGTTTTCCAAACAAAGACAAATTTCTCTCTCTTGTACTGGTGGTGGGGCACGTTCTATCTATGCATCAAAGATGCATCAATGGGCCCCTTCATCCAACAGCTTCTCTCTCTCTCTCTCCTACGGAAGCTACAGGTAGTGTTGGCTGCAGCAGCATCCACAACGAATTGGTGGTGGTGAATGATGACAATAGCTGAGAAGCAGGAAAAATTTATTTTGGTTACCTTTTGTATTCTTGAATTTGAGATGCTCATTCCAATTAAAATTCCTATTTTTTAACTATTTTCAAAAGGCCACGTAGCCCTCTCCAACTAAGACTATTCCTAGGTTTTCATACCCATACAAAAGGTGCCCTAAGCAATAGTCTCTTCAAACAAGTTTTTCCCCAGGTGTTGGTATGATCAAAATTTATGCATCAACAGTGGGTTTCTAATATTAACTAGTGATGAGACGTGACATGCACCGGGCCGCAATATCGCGTCTTTCCCTACGATATCACGTACGCGATATCGCGTCCCGCTGCCATATCTATAAATAAGAGGCGGCACTTCCTTCATTTCCCAATCCTGGCTAGAAGTAGCGAAGCTCTGGCAGATTGATCACTCCAGAGTTAGAATTTTTCCCATGTGCCCGCAGTAGGAGTCCTAGAGTGAACGGCTCTTTATTCGAGCAGCTTGTAACCTGAACCCAAGTTGTGTAGGGCAATAAAGACGAACTTAATTGGATAAACCTTGCAGCACGTGGTTTCGTTTATTGTTCTTTATTTACTTCTTTCCTAGTGCGCACAAGTACGACTTGATTACGAGCATCTACGGACGTGTACGGCTAGTCAAGGAATCGGCTGCTTGTCGCAACGCATGAGTATAACTTGATTACGAGCATTGGCTGCTTGGTAACCCAGTAGCGTATTCCAGGATTTTGCGCTTGGTAATCCCAGTGGTAGTCCAATGTGTATGGCTAGTCAAGGAATCGGCTACTCATTGCTAGGCTAGAACGTGTGATAAGTACGACTTAGTTACGAGCACCCACGGGTGTGTACGGCTAGCTAAAGAATCGGCTGCTTATCACACTTAAGCTAAATAGGTGCCTCAGTACGACCACTTCGAGCACTTGCGTTACGTGTGGCGATCCCAGTAACGATTAGCGTTTGGTAAGCCACAGTTGCATAGTTCAGGGTGTGTCCGGTAAGTGGGAACGGATGCTGACGCTAGTTAATTTAGACTTAGGACATTAGTTAGAGTTAGCTTAGTTTCTCAACCCTTTCCTCTGATAGCATAGAAGATAAACCGAAAAATACCAAAAAAATCACATACCTCAGACTTGCTTAACCATACACCGTGACACTTACAAGCAAGCCTGGGAAGACAACGAACGATTAACCCCAAGTGTTTCTTGTGGTGTTAAGGCATTTAGTCTACGGAGTTCGACTGGATCACGCGTGCACGCTCGTATTCGTATGGTTGAGTGTAGGGGTACCTCGCCACTCATCAACTAGGATATTGTTTTTATTAAGTTAAATTATGCTAAAGCTTATGAAAAGATTGAATGAAGTTTTATTATTTCTTATCTCTATAAACTAGAATTTGGTGATTATTTTATTCATCGTTTCCATACCTTGCTCACTAATGCTAATCCTCAATTATGATAAATTTTGGATTAAGTTCTTTCTTTTCTCTTCAATGGCTAGTTTGTCAAGGTTATAATCTAACTTCCTATGCTTTTATTATTGCTACAAACTTTCTTTTACGTAATCTACATTATGATTTGCAAAAGAATATCATTAAGGAAGTTTCAACTGATGATCAATATATGCAACTGCTTAACATGCACTTTGTAAATGATTCTTTTATTATTATTAATATTTCTTTGTAACATATTCATATTCTAATAGCTATAGTGGAATATTACTACATGTTATCTAACTTTCGTATCAATTGGTAAAAATCTAATATTTATTATAATGATAATCTAGATGAATGGATTTCTCTCAAGTCTTGGGAAATCTTTATAAAAAAAAAAAATTATCTTCAAAATTTTAGGAATACCATTTTCTTTTGAGCCTAATCTTACTATTTTGTGGAATTATGTTGTTGAAAATTTGAAGAGAAACTTAATAAATGGAAAGAGAAAAATCTCACTCGTACTAGCAAAGATTTAGTTATGAAGTAGATGTTTCAATTAACTCATGTTTATTACTCCAATTATTGGGCTCATTTTAAAACTTTTTATAATAGAATTGATAGACTTATTCATTAGTTTTTTAATATGCTAAGCAATATAGAAAACACATAAATAACCTCTTTCATTCTTATTATTATTCAACACCACTAATGATGAATTGTGAGAGGATATGAAACTAGTATAGTTTCATATTGGAATAAGTAAAATCTCTAAACCATAGACAAGACATTTGTAGAGTTGCTTAGGATTTTGTACTAGCAATAAAAAAGATAGAAGACTTTACTTCAATAATTATTATAACTAGAGTATTTCTCTTGTAACAAAATGGATTGTAAAGTGCATTAATGAAGATGATGTTTGGATGCTCCTTTTAAGAAATAGACTTATGCAAGGAAAACTTAAAAATGATAATAGTTGGTCTTATAATAGTTTTTTAAACTATCTTCTTTTTCCTAAGGCCATTTGTATTCTTGGTTTTCTGATTCTCAAACAAATTTGGAAGACATGGTATTAGCTTAGTAAGTATTAGACTTTCAATCATATTACGATTTCAAAATATATGTCTAAGCAAATTAGCCTTTGGTGGCTTCTTTTTAATGAAGGAGCTTCAACTACTAAATTATCTAGATTGTGTAACACTTGTAGCAAGTTTGGTATCAATTTTAATGCATTTTTGGATGAGGAAAACAAAACATATCTGGAGAGATCCTCCCTTTCCAAAAATTCATATTTTTTATGGTGTCTAATTTATCAAGGTCTTCCTATCACCACTTATTTAAAAACATGAAAATTATTTCCCCTCAATGTCCTCTTTGCAAAAGTGTAGACTTTATTTTACATATTTTTTTTTATCTTGTTACACAACATGCTTATAAATAGGCATTCAAAGTTAGTAACAATTTTCAACCAAGCATCAATAAAATCATTTTTAGTGATTAATTTGTTGTCTACTTTTTTTCTTTTTTTTTTTGTATTTAAAATTATCTTCAACCACTTTTTCTCTACTCTATTTGTAAGCTTTGATGTGTTGTTATTTTCCAGCATCAAGAGCATAACTATGACCTCTCTTCACAACTCAAATATCATATTCTTAAAGATATTGCTTTTTAGCTATAGTTTCAACCAAAAAAAAACCTCTTAGTGAAACCTGAACAATTAATTTACTTTCTACAATATTAATTTTTTTTTGTTTAAGAGGCTCAAGATGAAAAACTTTCAACTTCTATTGCTATTTGTTTATTATTTTTGATTGATGTGTTCTTTTGACTTTAAAGAGAGTTTTCTTCTTCTCTTTTCAAAAAAGCCTTTAGTAAGAAGTAAAAACTCATGGGGATGCTCTTGAACAAGGACAAGGCAAGATCCTATTCCTACCTTCAAGGGGAGGTTCTTGAGGATTAGTTGTATGAAAACCTGAAAAGGCATCCATAAAGCCATTGGTGCAACCATGCAATGAAGTCTTAGTTGAACAATATAGATTATTCTAACAATTAAATAAGCATTTTCATTTAAGCATTTGCTATCTTTCTTTCTGCAATAATGGAATAAACACTTAAAAGAGATGTGCCAAAATGACCCTACACCATGAAGGCTTTTCATGTTTTTCAGTAGGTAAAAGAAGCTTGTATGATGCAATGAATCAGCCCTTGAACTTTCAGAGATCCTAAGAAACTGTATCTCCATACCATTGGGTTGTCGATTCAAATTCCACTCAGACCAACTGAAATCATGGTGGAAATATGCATCTCATCATCGTCAGGCAAGCATCCAACAAGAAAATATGCCTACAAAAGATTTTGTTTTTAAAGAGCATCCAACAAGAAAATATGCCTACAAAAGATTTTGTTTTTAAAGACCAAGAATAAAATAAAGCTGATTCCAAGATAACAAGATGAGGCAAGGAGGATTGCTTTAAGCATATATATGGGCTTCTAATAAAAATACAATCACCACCAATTTTAATTGATTACAATCACCGACGATCAATGATACATAGAGATGCCATTGTAATAAAACGTAAATCTAAAACCCGCTTTGGAACTATGGATCACAGTATAATAAAACGTGACTGCCAAATGTCATTCAAAGTTCTTGAGTGGCACCAAAAGTAATTTTCTCCAATCACTGGAATCGTTTAGGACCGATAGAAGCATCATGCAGCTTTGCTTCCAACAATGCTTCTCTTGTCTTTATTAACCACAAAACGATTAAAATAAATAAATGTCCGTCAAGGTAGAAACATCCATCCTGCTTTGCACACATCATGGATAAGTTTTCTGTTTTGTGCTTAACTGGTGCATGAAATCCTAAATAAAAGGATCCTGGTCCCTCAACAAGTAATGCATTATAAAATGAGATGCGTTTCTTGTGAAAGTTTTTGAAAGGTAACAGAGAAAATCCAATCAGAGATGCCAGTTTATATGTGCAGTACACATAAATCTCTTATCCAGAGCAATCATCTCACCTATGTTTCATGCACCTATGTTTCATGCATTGTAAAAATAAATAAATAAACAACTGCCCCAACCATTAATCATGCAATTGTGGAGACATCCTTAAACCTAGATATTGAGAACATCAATTAAAGTATTCAACCTAGCAATTCCTTTTGAGAACATCAATTAAAGTATTCAACCTAGCAATTCCTTTTCAAGAAACTCGTAGAATATCAAGATAACTTAAACGGTAGAAAAGGTAATAAGAAACGAAGCAAAATACATTTAAAACATATTCTAATCCAAATCTTTGCGTCAGAAAATGGCATAAAACAGGAACACTAACCTGTTACACTATCATCGTGCACAAAGAAGCTTGCACCAACTATTAAGTAGCATAGCAGCAGCATCAAACTTTAAGTAATTTGACTTTCCTTCAAGGTCCCAAATAACATATGTTAGAACTTCTGATCAAACTCTTACGTTGAAAGAGATACTTCTTAACAGCAAAAGTTTCGAAACAGAGCCGACAGCCACGATCTCAAAAGCTTCCTGCCATAAAAAACCGTTGAACTTAACATGCTACTTCACTGATAATTTCACAGTATTAACATAGTATTATGCAATGTTGAAAAATGTCCTCGCGTGTTAGGTAGTTGAAAGCACCAGAAGTCATAAAACAACAATCTTATTTATTATTTCCAAAAGCCACACTCAACAACACTCGGTCTCCGACAGCGTATTGAACAACCTTAGCAACCCAAAGGCTCCCCATGCTCTTGAAAACAATTTAATGAAAGATTTAAAAAATCAAAACTGGTTTCCTGGACTCCATTACACTAGGAAACGTACAATAACATCCTAAATTAAATACCTTTCATTCAGGATTTACTAACGGAAAATGCTAATCACATTCACATCATACCCCCAATGCAAAGAAAAGTTGGGAAACATCACCATAAATATCTTATGTTTCATTCATAGTTCAACAGAAAAGGCAAATGATTCCGATTTTTGAGGTTCTGCTTCGAAACAATACTAGTTTCAGATCCTCTCTGGATTCATTATCAGTAGTACAAGAGAAACAAACCATATTCTAGGGCATAGTCACGTATTTTTAAAATCCTTTTATCATATTGAAGGCAAAATAAACAAACCTGAAACATGAATGCAACCACCAGAACTGTCATAGACAGTGTAGCAGGTTCAAATAGTTGGAAGTTTAGATTCATTGGTTTGTTCATGATCCAACCAACAACCACACATGTAAAAAACATTGTAAGACATGACGTAATAGGAAAAATCCATATCATAATTACCTTCATTGTTATTTAGATGAGTTTAAATGGCAAGATTCAAATTCAAAGAAACAAAGTTTAAAATTATTTTAAAATTCAAAAACTCTTAAATATGATACTCCCTTCGCAGATCAGGGCACACTATAGAAACTGTCAAAATGGTGAATGCCTGAATGAAAGCACAATCAGGACATGTTAGACATGTGAATGGTGAACTTAACCTCAAGCTTTGGAATAACATGTAACAAAAAACTTTTGCTTAACACCAATTAGTCATTTAAAATAAGCAGAAAAACTCAGGAGTCAGGTTGACCCAAGTCAAGTTAACCCTAAGCAGCAACCTCAACTCATCATTGTTAAGTGAATCGATGGGTAGGATGTATATTTATACGGGAAATATCCTATAACAAGAGAGGCTTAACACTGTCAAGTAACATTTTTTATTCACCTTAAAAGAGTTGTCGTTTAAGGGAATAAGGTTAATCATTATTTGTTAACAAGGGATGAATGCCAACCATAGCTATGGAAGGCATTACAGAATTTTGGCCCAACTAAAAATCTTAGTGATTTTTTACAAACCTAAAGAATGCTTCACTATACCTACAATTTAGCTGTGCTGCCATTAATTCCTCATTCAGTTACTTTACCTTTTAACGAAATGCATTAAAAATATTCAAATACAAGGGGTCATGACTAGAGGCTTGATGTTCATCCTGTCATGCAGATGGTAGGTTGACTAAAAACCTAATCTCAGTTTAACTAGTTATGTCACGGCTTAAATCTAAACTTTACAACCCAAGAAAGAGCACCATTATGTAAATATAGTATTACATAATTATAATTATTTGTTATTATGGTAATCCCATTGTTACATATTCTATTATTTTAAGGCTTTTTAAACTATTTACAACTTTAGTAATAGCAGGTTCAAATAGTTGGAAGTTTAGATTCATTGGTTTGTTCATGATCCAACCAACAACCACACAGAAAGGTATTCACATGTACAAAAACATTGTAAGACATGACGTAATAGAAAAAATCCATATCATAATTACCTTCATTGTTATTTAGATGAGTTTAAGTTTAAATGGCAAGATTCAAATTCAAAGAAACAGAGTTTTAAATTATTTTAAAATTCGAAAACTCTTAAATATGATACTCCCTTCGCAGATCAGGGCACACTATAGAAACTGTCAAAATGGTGAATGCATGAATGAAAGCACAATCAGGACATGTTAGACATGTGAATGGTGAACTTAACCTCAAGCTTTGGAATAACATGTAACCAAAAACTTTTGCTTAACACCAATTAGTCATTTAAAATCAGCAGAAAAACTCAGGAGTCAGGTTGACCCAAGTCAGGTTAACCCCAAGCAGCAACGTCAACTCATCATTGTTAAGTGAATCAATGGGTAGGATGTATATTTATACCGAAAATATCCTGTAACAAGAGAGGCTTAACACTCTCAAGTAACATTTTTTATTCACCTTAAAAGAGTTGTCATTTAAGGGAATAAGGTTAGTCATTATTTGTTAACAACGGATGAATGCCAACCATAGCTATGGAAGGCATTACAGAATTTTGGCCAACTAAAAATCTTAGTGATTTTTTACAAACCCAAAAAATGCTTCACTATACCTACAATTTGGCTGTGGTGCCTACTACCATTAATTCCTCATTCAATTACTTTACCTTTTAACGAAATGCATTAAAAATATTCAAATACAAGGGGTCATCACTGGAGGCTTGATGTTCATCCTATCATGCAGATCCAGGGGGAATGGTAGGCCGACTAAAAACCTAATCTCAATTTAATTAGTTATGTCCCAGCTTAAATCTAAACTTTACAACCCAACAAAGAGCATCATTATGTAACTATAGTATTACATAATTATAATTATTTGTCATTATGGTAATCCCATTGTTACATATTCTATTATTTTAAGGCTTTTTAAACTATTTACAACTTTAGTAATAGCCATGACTTTGAACGAAGTGTAAAGTTTTATGTTTATAGTTTTCAATTCTGTAGAATTAATATTTCACTGGTTGATTTTTACACCTAATAATTCTTCAAACTTAAAAGAAATGGGTCTGCTATGCCAAATGGGAAATGTATCAATTGAATGATTTAAATATAATAAAAATGTCACTTGCTGGAAATGTTATTAAAATACATTGAGTGAAAGACAATCATGGCTTGCTAAAAATATCCTAAGATTCGTGTCACAGCATCCAGGTTCATAATGATAAAATAAGAAACCTGTCATAGCCATCCATGAAGCTCAATTGTTGAACTAACACGATCCCAAGATTTCTAATCATAAAAAAGAAGACACCGGAAAAAATTAAAACACAAAAAATTTGGGGTGTCTATATTTGTATTCAAAGCCACATTTTTCTCCACAAGTTACAAGCTATAGATGCACAATGACAGGATCAAGGAGATTGAATGTAACAAGCTATCTTCCTAGAGACCACACATAAGAAAATAACCCTATTGTGTGAAACACACTCTATGATTCTATTTTGGTTTAGTATACTCTCATATTACAATTATCTGGGCATGGATTTCGTTGATGTCATGATGTGTTATGGGGCTTTTGGCCTGACATGGCCATTGTAAGGTGGGCAATTTCATATCCAGGTTATGCAGAAGAACTTTTGTAAATTCCCCTGTAATTAATACAATTACATTTCTCAGGAAGAAAAATCCCCAATTTCTCAATCTTATTATAGGGCTCATAGATGCTTTCATGGAAACTAAATCTTAGGTGATTAGAATATTCATTTAGCTGATTTGGTGGTACTTGTAATTTGTGTGTTACAGGTGAAAGCTTCAATATCATAAAACAAACATTGCAGAAATTGAATTGTCATCAACAAAGGTAAAGGATCTCCACAGAGACATCAGACAAGTTTCAGTTTCATTTTAAGAGAAAAGGTCCTCTAAAAACAAATGTTATACAAAAAGAGAAAAAAAACATTGCTACATGTGTAAATGATCCAATAAATCATTAAAAACGATCGAAGTAAAATGAAAATTAATCACTTAAAAAGTGAAGCGCGTGAACCCGTCACTGCAGGAAGCGGGAGGTAATCGTTGCTCTGTGAAGCCAGCCTAACGCGATCTCCTCCACTTTAGGACATAAGAACCTTTATTCAACCTCCTCCTTCAAGGAGATGCCTTACGTCGACTCCCCACTTGACCGGGGCGCGCTTCGATTTATACAGCGGATACATGCAAATTTATGTTGGGCATGCCGACGGTCATTGCCAATGTGGGATAAACACCAGTCATTGTGGGATTGACGACTCAGTGTAGAGCTACCGTGTGCATTCATTTAGTGTGGGCACCCTTTATTCGTCTTTTACTTTTCATGCTAAACCACGTCACGGGATGGAGACGCCGCGTTAATCAGATTAAAACAAATCAACAACTTTGCTTTAAAATAATGCAAATTAAATATGGTCCGTGGATATAATGATATGCTCTTGTGTTAAGCAAGTTATTAGCGAGTGTTCCAATCATATGGAAATAAGAATTCCAAATACCCTTCCACGCGTTTGCATTTTGCACCACGATCCGACATCAACACACTCACATTTGCAGTTGCAGGCTGCAATGACGAAGCACGCAGTGAAAGAACAGTCCCACACGGACGAGGCTCGGCTTCCGAGGAGTACATTTAAGAATGGACAAGGATAAAAGATGTGTCTCTTCGGAGACATCCGATAAAATTGGAACGATACAGAGAAGATTAGCATGGCCCCTGCGCAAGGATGACACGCACAAATCGAGAAACGGTCCAAATTTTTTTTAAACAATGAAAATCAATTTTCAAAGGCAAAATTTGCACCAACACAATTGACTAAAAATTGTTCATAAAAAATGTCCAATGAAAAATACAAGAATTTTTCTGGAGTGTTCAATTTTTTAAGAAAGCAAATTCAATACTGGAAGCAAGAACCCATGAATCACTTGATGCAACTTTGAACATGTACTATTCATTGTTGCACTATGCCCAAGCCATGGATCTCTCAAAAAGAATAACTTCTCCACATTATTGATGAGTTCAGAACCAAAACACATGATATTCTCAGAGTTTATGCCAAATGGAGACATTTTCAATTGAAAGCCCATTAATTCCATAAGCTCACTAATTAGGAAGCCAATGAAGAAAGTGAACTTACAAAAAGAAAAAGTGTAAAGAAATATAACAAGGAACTATCTATCATATACAAACAAGTACAAGTCTATGATACTTAATAAGAGGACTCATTGCAAAACATGATTTGGTAGAAGATCTTGCTAATGCATAAATCCATATCAATGATATCAACCAAGGTCATTAAGATATGGAATGTAGTTGATGAAAATTTTGTTACCATGATCAAAATCATTGAGAACCATAATAAGAAAACAAAGGCAGTAATGACGAAATGGAAACAAGTGAAGAGAAAGAAAAAGGAAAAAGAACATGACTTGTATAGGTAGAAGGATAAGGAAACTATGGTTGAAGAGTTATATGGTTTTGAATCAAATGTGAATGATAGCTATTAGGAAACATACCTAGTCATGTCAAATATAATTGCATTAGTATAGGAATCATATGCCTATTCACTTAATCTAAGTTTGCTAAAAAGTAGATTCTAAAGAGGTTGCCATACTAATCATACCAGTTATAATATTACTTAAGTAGGGTACCACTACAACATTGAGAGCACTATCACTAGTACTGACAAAACCCATCGTTGTGGTTAATATCATCATCAAGATAGCAATACCCTTTTACAATTAATCCAATCCTTACAGTTATTATGTATAGTAACCTATTTCACCCACTAGTCCTACTGCCCACACACCTTATTATTATTGTTCTTTGAAAAATCATCCTCTTCTATTTGTTCCACCACCACCAATATAGGATGAGTTTCCACCATAAATGCACCACAATAATGCCACCTGTGCTATTAACATGCAAGTGGATGATGATGCTAGTAGTCCTAAGTGCAAGCTTTTAAATTGTTCATTTTTCAAAATGATTCTCAAGCATGTGAAAAGTTCTAATAGACTCGACAATCCATCTTAACTAGCATGAGAATAATAGATACAATTTAAGCACTTCAATGTGATCAACAAAACTAGCTAATAGGGCAAGCTAATGCTAAAACAACATTAAAGATGGTGATGCTCATGCACATAGTATCCAATTAAATCAAGGTAGGTGTTCTTCCAAAGAAAAAAAACTAATCCTAAAACCCTCCTAATATATTTCATATTGCAATAAATCTACTATTCAAGGCTTTGTTAGACTTGGGTTTATTCACCAATCATATTTCATATAAACTATATAAAGCCTAGAACCTACCATTGCTAAAGGAGAGTAACATCAAGTTAGAGCTTACATAGTATTCTATCATAGTGTTTCTTGAATAGATTGATGATGTGGTAACCACTATCAATGGATGGTCCTAAACTAGAAATTTCTTGGTAATACATGTACAGAGCAACAAAGGAGAATTCTCAATCATTATGGAAACAGTAAGGCTAAGTACTATTGATGCAAAATTAGACATCAAAGACCTTTCTTTAGAAAGTTTTAATGAACATGAACATGAAATGCTTGGGAGAAAGTATGTTTCATGCATCACATATAATGATTCATGATGTAGTTGCATGCAAATGATTTGGATCATCAAAGATACTACCTTTTTTACATGTAATAGTAGTAGCTTTAATAATTTGATGCAATGGTTTTCATTGTTGATCAATAGCAAGTATTTCCTATGCCCAACCATACAAATCACTAGCATGTATGCATGATCTGGTCAAATTTTGTGGACTTATTTACCTAAGTGATTGATATTCTTAAATGGTGAATTATGTAGTTGTGAGTCATTTTCTTCCCAATCCACACCTGTGTTAATTTGTGCATATGGTTAAGTGTGTTTGAGGCATAAGATATTTATTTTTATGATTTTTATTAATTTTCTCCTATGTGCTAAATGATTAAATGAATAAATGTTTAATGTTAAATTAAATAACTAATTAACTACTTTATTAATTAACTAGCCTAATGTAAAGTATCTATTCCCACTTTATGTACACATTCTAAACATACATTAATGTTGTTGGGTTACCAAATATATATTACTAGGCACACCAAGTATCGACTACTAGGATTACCAAGTGTTAATATATTATGCTCAAAGTAGTCATACTCATGTTGCTTATGAATGATAATATTAATTACTTAAGAACAAAAATTAAATTACATATAAAGTAAATTGCTAAAAAGTAAAATTATGTTAGTCCAAGTACTACAATGAATAGAAGAAATTTAATTTTATTATTGCTCATGCAAATGTGTCTAGGCACAAATGAACTCAAAAAAAATACCATACAATCACTTGAATCGACTTTGTGGGTAATCAAAGGAAAAATATTCTAATTTTTGCAAAAAGAAATCGTTAGAATTTGGCTACGGTACAACTAACATGTGTCATAAATACAAGGGGTACACACATTTATATAAGAAATGTCTACATTAGCATAGAGGTACCTGCATCAACACATCAGAGGATAAGCTGATGGGGATACATCGATGAGGCTACATCAACGAGCATGTGTTGATGCAACCTATCTTATTGATGCTTCATCATACCCCAAAAATTGATTGAGAACTCATTCTCAAGTAAATAAAATTAGGATCATGTTTCTTACAAATTTTGAAAAAAGTATGGAACTTTATTGACTGACTAGCTGACTAACTAATTCTAACTAAATCTAAGTGCTATATTGTATGGATTACAAAAAATGGATGAAATTTTACAACAAAATTAGACACTTGGACAAAAATTTGTAGGCACCTATTAAATGGACAAAGGCATGATGAAGTCTCACATGGTGCTTGGAGGTGGAGGCTCTTATGGCTCGAATGGTCCTTCATTGTGTCTTGGTGTTGCTGGAGGTTGTGGCTACCCTACTACTATTGCTACTAGTATTGGAAGTTTAAAGTCATCCAAGAGTACCCTCATTTTCTCTTCCTTGCTCTATGGGTTGTATATGGTCTAGGCTACTTTTCCTAAAGGAGTTAGTGTAGGGATGCCTCATGGCCATGGCAATGAAGGAAACATCTTATTTATGTTAACACACTAGGCTCGAATGTTTTATGTTTAATATCAAACATCCTTAGAAGGTTCTACAACTCCTAGAAGTCATACATCCTCCTCACTAAATTCATAGCAATAATTTGTTGAGTGGTGAACCTTCTTCTAAGAACATTAGCTATCTCCAACTTTTGTTTTGTATCTTTGTGGAGCTTGAACTCCACCTCATAGAGGAGGTAGGAGTTGGAAACCTACTTTTCCAGTTTACTACTTAGCCTTCCTACTATCAACATTGTCAAGTTTACATATTGAAGGTTGTTGAGCTCTGTGTACTTGATCATCTTCTCAATCTACAACTTTGTTAGGTGGATCTCTACTCGATGGTATGTGTTCAATCCATCATATATGGGCTGACATGCATCACTTCTTTACTAGAGTTGCTAGATGGCCTCATTCACCTTCATCTTGGCCAATTTTATTTTTTTTCATTGACCTCATTAAGTAGCCCAACCTAGTTCCTATAATGATTCTTCACTTTCTCTAATGTAAGGACCTAATTTTTCA
Source organism: Gnetum montanum (assembly GCA_015680685.1). Classification (NCBI taxonomy): domain Eukaryota; kingdom Viridiplantae; phylum Streptophyta; class Gnetopsida; order Gnetales; family Gnetaceae; genus Gnetum; species Gnetum montanum. The sequence continues at coordinate 75,429 of MNCI01008883.1, read as the reverse complement.
AGGTGGCTATCTTAATTGTAGTCTCATGGTGAATGGTACAAACCTCCTCCATCGAGAGATTCTTGTTTTTTACTACCAACCTCCTCAAGTCCAAGTTTACCTTGGCAAGTTCCTCCTATTGCTAGCTAATGTATTCAACCATCTAGTTCTTTTGTGGCTTAGCATTTTGCAAGCGATGGTTATCTTTTGTGGGGATCAAGTTCTCCTTATGAACTTGCAATAGGTTATTGTTAGTGTTGTTAGTCATGGCCTATGACATGAATGTGTTGAAGATAATCATATCCTTTGCATTTTTGTCCTTTTGATATTTCTACTGAAGTTATGGGAAAGCTTCATCTTATGTAAGCTTAGGCTAGAGAATGGAAAGATCTAAGAGATGGGCTCATAGTTTTGCAACTTTAGTAGCCAACCATTGATTAGCCAACTTTAGTAGCAACTAGCGATTTGCCCCTTATCTCTAGTAGTTGTGATTGGTTTGCAATGATATCATTTGAAAGATCTAAGATCTCCAGAAGTGGTTGCAAGGCTCCTACTAGTCTCTCCAACACCTCTTCATGTTGGGAAATGCTCATTTGGTCACTCCCTACTCCTGCTAACGCATGAATATCATCCATGACAACTATATATGGTATAGACATAACAGAGCATTGAGGGCTTTTAAAACTCTATCAACAACCATCTCTACTACTATCTCTTGGCCCTTGTGTAACATTACTAGGATCATTATCCCTTCTCCTTATTTCAACATGACAGAGAAGGATGCTACATTTCCCAAAATTTTAGGAAATGTTTGTTCAAGGATGGACATAGTAACTTTCCTAGCACTTGGATTAGGTCTCATGGGTGCTTGGTTTTGTTGCATGTAGAATAGTGGCACCATCTCACTATCCAGCTAGTTGTTGGTCCTTGCAACCTCATTTAAATGGCTTATGGCCAAACATTAGATAGGTGACTCTCCACCACTTGCAGATTGTTCTTGTTGTAGTTGTTACTCCTAAAGTTTTTTGAGTTGCTTCGTAGCTACAAGCATTTTCCATATTGTTTCTATGGTTGTAGGTGATGGTGGTGGTGGCTGCTTCTCTTCCTAAAGCTTTGCTATGGTCTTATCCTTCATCATCTCTTGCCATGATGTGGCAAACGCATGGCAAACCACATCATTAGAGTAGTGAGCTATCCCTCCCCTTTTGCATGATTTTCTAATCAAGCATGGAAAGGGAAGTTTCTTCCTAACCTTCTTGTTTTCCTTGAATTTCTTCTTAATTTTAATGAAGATGACCTAGGGTAGGCTAACAAGGAATTTCTCATTTAGAGTAGCACATGCTATGGCAAAGAAGGTTATCACCTTACATGACCTTACCATTGGCTTCAGGTGATAGGCTACAACCTTAAAATATCAATGAGCTAGAAAAAATTTGGTGTTGGATTACTTTAATAATTATCTTTGTTGCATAAATTACCACCTTGCCTATGACTGACCTATGAGCCATATCTGTGGAGGAATAATTCAAAGTCAAAAGATTATCAAGACATAAAATAATTATAATTGAATCCAAACAAATTTCATATTTATGACTATCACTCATAAGTAAAAACATGAATCTTCATCCTAACTTCTAATCTTAAGTTCAAGAATGAGAATTAATGATTAAATCAAATTGAAATTAGGAATACAAACATAGATCTCAAGGATTACAAGGGAAACTGCACCTGATCTGCAATTTTTCCTTGTTGTCTTTACAATGCAGCAGCCTTGATAGCTCTACAATGGACTCCAATAGTCACCATAAGGCTCAACAAATCCTCTCTCAATGAATGACTTCAACTTGATGTGGGTTTTCTTGGCTATTGATTCCTCTTCTTCGTCTTTTCTCATACAAAGTTGAATGTCTTATTTATACTCTAATAATGTTTTAAAATAATCATTTTAATAATAGGTGGCCATTGAAGAATTTGATACCAATCCATTGTAATCAATGCAAATTGCCAAGGCCAACATCCCTGATATCATGGAATCTAACAAAAATGGCTGAAGAGGCATGCTAGCCAAGAGAAGAGTGGTGGCCATGGCTTTGCTAGGGCAAGCATGTCATCTAGAACCAAAAGACACCAACCATGTGGGCATTCTTAATGATAAGACTTGTCATTTTAACAAGAGTGGCCCTATTACTAAGGTGGAATTATTATTCTTCAATTTTGATGCATCGATCTTTAAATTTGAATTGGAAAATAGGGCAGTGTTGGCCTAATTAGAAGAAGCTAGTATCTACAATGTGGCCTTGCTCTTGCTTAACAATTCTCCTTGTTCATGATCTAGGCTCTCATGATGATAATGATTAGAGAAAAAAGATAGTTTGGTTGAACATTTAGAGATGCCCAGACCATCGGATGGCACTGCAACTACAGTGGAATCAACATTCCTATTTTGTTAAGATAGGGATTGGGATTATCCCAAAAGAGCTTCCTTCCAAAGATTTATGGGTGCCTAGATTCTCCACGCGTAGTGGCATCATATCTTTATCCATGATAGTGTCATGATATTTCTTCAAGAAAGAAAAGTGGCCAGCACAAACACTACTGCTATGAGAATCACCATGCTATGCGTGTACACCACACTTCATGCATGGTCAACCATGGCATCCACCTTTGTATGCAATCGCACCTATATGTTGTTCCTTACCTACATTTACCATGTGTAGCTCTATGCCCCATGCTCTGCCAACACTATCTTATGCATTACTAGTTGTGTTTCCATCATCAATGTTACCTACAATAAAATTCACACAAGCTTGATGATGGTAGTAGAATGTGGAAGCAACATTATTCATGATCTACACTGTGAGGTTGATGGCCTTAATAAAAGTAGCCCATTGTAGGCTTAAGCCCATGCATAATAGCATCATGAACAAAGCCAAGATTCCTCCAACATAGACTACTATTAGCAGGTGAATCACACATCTGATCCCTAGCGTAAGTTTCAAAAAGGGCCTTGGCAACATTGGGAAGATTTTCCATACTCAGGCCGAATCGAATGAAGCTCATGATATCATCCTTGGTCACAAGCATGACCCTCATCTCAATAGGATCATGGGTAAAAGCCAAATGAATCTACTCTAGATAGTTCCAATTAGAGAAATTCAAAGCTTTACTTTCTCCTAGAAAATGGTGTGCTATAGGAGCCCTATGACACATTACCTTGAACCCTATCTATCACATCCCCATTCCCAAATGATGTTGTTGCCTAATGAAGATGGTTTCTTTTCATAACCAATTCTATCATTATCTTAACAAGACCCAAAAGGGTAGTTGTGATTAAGACCCAAAAGGACATGTTGTAATAACAGACGTGTCTCTTTAGGAAATTGATGAGACGTGATTCGCATAGGCCGCAATATTGCAGCTACCATGATATCGCGTCATCCCCTGCAATATTGCGTATGCAATATCGCGGTCCACTGCCATATCTATAAATAAGAGGCATCTTTCCCTTGTTTCCTCATCCTGAGCTAGAAGTAGGGAAACTCTAGCAGTTTGATCACTCCAGAGATAGAATATTTTCCATGTGCCCACAGTAGGAGTCCTAAAGTGAATAGATCTTTATTCGAGCAACATTGTACCTAAACACAAGTTTTGTATGACAATAAAGAAGAGCTTCTTGGATAAACCTTGCAGTGCATGGAATAGGATTTTATTTATTGTTTTCTCTCTCACCCTTAAACTCCTAGATTGCGGTATGAGTACGACTTGATTATGAGCATCTAAGGATGTGTACAAATAGTCAAGGAATCAACTGCTCATTGCATGTGGTATGAGTATGAATTGATTACGAGCATCTAGTGTGACTACTTGGTAACCCAGTGGTGTATCCAGGATCTGCGCTTGGTAATCCCAGTGTTAGTCGTGCACTAAGATGTGTATGGTTAGTCAAGGAATCGGCTACTCATCGCACTTACGCTAGATAGCTTCCTCAACCCTTTCCTCCTAGTTAAGTGCCTTAGTACGACCACTTCGAGCACGTGTGTTACGCGTGGTGATCCCAGTGACGATTGGCATTTGGTAGTCGTGGTTGCATTAGTTCAGGATGTGTACAGTAAATGGGAATAGATGCTGACGCTAGGTAGTTTAGATGTAGTTCATTAGTTAGAGTTAGTTAGTTTCTCAACCATTCACCTCAATAGCATAGGAGAAAAACATAAAAGACTATAAAAATCATATACCTCGAACTTACTTAACCATACACCATGACAATTACAAGTAAGTCTGGGAAGACAATGAATGATTAACCCTAAGTGTTCCATGGGGTGTGTAGGCACTTAGTCTACGGAGTTCGACCGAATTATGCGTGCTACGCTCATTTCGTATGGTTGAGTGTAGGGGTATCTCACCACTCATCATTGGCACCATTTCTGGGGATTAAGTGTTTGTACGCTAAATAGAACATAAAGGATATCACTCACATCATTGGGAGCCTAAACGAACCTTCGGGTTAATTAAAGAAAAAAAATTATATAATGGTAATTAGCACACTGGTAAATAACAATGTCTTCTTCTCACAAGAGCACATCACCTAGGGATAATACAAAAGACAGTCGGTAATCAAAAACACATAACCAAAATCAGTCAGTGCCTCAACAATATAAGTTGACATATACTTATCCCGATGAGTATATCCCCAAATTTACTTGTATTCTCCCTCAAGATGAACAACTGCGATGGAGAGATTTGCAAGGTAACATCGTGTTATCTCCAGATCGATCAGTCCCAAACATGCTTCTCTGTGCTTTGGCACAAATTGGCATGATAGAATTGTATGCAGAATATGTTGTGGAAGACTTTGATTTAAGAGATTACTATCCCACAGAAGCACAACATATTCAGGACTCAAGGCAGGAGAGCCAACATACATTGTTGAAGGGAAAAGAGGTCCCGCACACCCTTAGTGAAACTAGAGATGGTGAACCACTTATAATTGGTTTGCTATCAAGAGATGTTTCCCCTCTTAATGAAAGTGATGAGGTAGGGTATCAGAACCTACGATCAATGATACACAACCCTGGTTTTGATTTCCTTGAACACCAGCTATTCACAGAGGGAACAACAACTCATGCTAAGGATAGGCACTTAGATCGTCACCATGATCAGGGCCATAGCAGCCGAAGAGAAGGTAGGAAACATCATCATGGTAATGGTTCTCCTTCTTCTTCTCCTTCATCCCATCACTCATCCTCTTCTTCCACATCTAGGCACAACCATCACGAGCATAACAAGGAGGATAAAAGTAAGAAAAATGAGAGACCTCGATGAGAAAGTCGAGAGAGAGGACAAGGGCAATGACATAGGGAAAGTAGGGAACGACGAAGACATCATAGGTGTCATGAAGGAGATGATCATGAAGAGCCCCTACTTGCAACTTGAAGTATGCTTGACATAACAAAGGTAGTAAGAATCCCAACAAGGCATTTAAAAGATAGTCGAATCAAGCGTTTAGACATGAACAATATCCCATGCTTTGAGGGGGGATACAACGCTGATCCGCAGCATCATTTACAAGCATTCCACGATGCCTGTGCCTTGCAAAATATAGAAAATGAGTGGCAAAAACTTAAGTTGTTTCCAAGGACACTCATCAAGGAAGCAGAGAGTTGGTACCAATCCTTAGAACTGGAGACCATCAGAAGGTGGAGTACGATGTTAGAATTGTTCAATGATAAATATCAAACATACTCCCGAGTGTCCAATTTGCATAAGAAGATCCAAGGATGGAAGCAAGGTAATCACAAACCCTTGGATGCTGCTATGGCCCACTACTACACATTATTACATCATTGCCCAGGCCATGGATATGCTCAGTGAGATCAACTTCGTCACATTGTGGATCGGCTAAGGCATGAAACTAGAAGAACCCTTGGGACTTATGCCCAAGGGAGACTCTCACAACTTAGATTCCATGAAGTACATAGCTTGTTGGAGCAAGTAGTAAAAGAAGATGGTGATCTACTTAAAAGGGAAAGTGCGGAAGAATACAACTGTGATCCCTCTCTTTGAAAGAAGGGAGTGAAATTTTGTGATGAAGAGGATGAGTCACCAATTGAAGAGTTGGTGAACAGGAAAACCTTGTCGATCCAAAAGTTAACAACAGAAATAGCGGCTAAGGTAGATGACATATGGAGTTCCTTAGACTCTAAAATTGAAATTGTCATAGAAATTGTAGAAGNTTTTTGAGTCACACAACTCCCCACCATCACTACCAAGTTCGGGAGTACTTTAGGAGGACTCCTTCTCCTCCAAGAGACACTCCATACCCACACCATCCTCCAAATCCATCGGCACCTCTTCCACAAGTAGTTCTCATAACACCTCCTACTCCAACAATGCAAGGGGAACTTCCTCCTCAACCACACCAATGTCACATTGTGAGTGCTTAAATATTCAACCTACTACTGGTTCTGACAACTGTAAAAAGAGAAGATCCTTCTTCAAAACCAAAAGCCCAGACAAACTCTCACAACAACAAGTGGTTGAGCCCATGTACACTCCTCCACCACCTAACACTTCGAAGCACCCTTTAGTCCAATAGAGCTTAATGCATACGGTTATGTTAACGCATACCGTAACTGACTGGATCAAGGTAGGCCACCTTCCCAGGAAACTAACTGATCCTGGAAGTCCATTAATCTACCTTCAAGTTGTCGGAAATGAACCACATAGGGCTCTTCTTGACTCAGGTTCCAGAGTCAACTTAATTTCACAAGATATGTATCACACCTGGAACCTTCCCCCACTTAAGAAGAGCAACATTCAACTAGATCTGGCAGACTAGTCCATCACCATTCCCTTGGAATTGGTGGAGGACATCATTACCACTGTGTGCTGTTGGTCTTACCCAGCCGATTTCCTGGTGATTGAAGTAAACAACAACAAAGGGGACTTCCCAATTATAATGGAAAGGACATGGCTTAGTACAGTAGACACATGCCTTAGGATCCACAATCTTTCTTTGGAAATCTCTAAGATAAATATTTATGGAAAAATTGAGAAGAGGAAAGTTCCATGCATCACATATAGTGATTCATCGGGTGATGACATGAAGAAAATGCCTCCATGTAACAGGTGTGCCCTTGAAATTTTGAAACAAAGATGCCTGTATGTAGCAACCACACAATAAGTAGTAGACACCTCGTGGTTGACAGCTACTCGAAAGAGCAAACAAATATGCATGGAACGAACTGAGGAGACGAACCATGCTAATAATGAAGGCATAGACACATTGGAATATGAGCGTCACCAACTTCCACCCCTTAATCTAAGATCATCAATTGGGAGAAGTTGGACACTTCTTAGAAATTTAAATAGGTGCTCATTATTTTAGATCTCTCCCTTTCCACTTAGTCATGGGGGAGATGGCCACCTATGCTAATCATATGGGGCCCTCAGTCCTTTTTAGTTTTTGGTTTACATGTTTTTTTTCCACATTTTTGTTTTAAAATTTTTTGTTTTACACATTTTTGTTTTACAAGTTTTTGTTTTACACATTTTTGTTTTACACGTTTTTTTCTTACACATTTTTGTTTTAATTTTTTTTTAATTTTTCTTGTTTTACTTTTGCAACATTGTTATACTTTTTCATTTTGTGTGTGTGTGTGTGTGATCCACCGTGTAAGTTTGTCACCCAATAAGTGTTCTGCATGATGGTATGAACTGTTTTCATGTTGATTGCCAATGTTTGGTTTTTACCTTTAAGTCACAATGTTGATACTAAGGTATGTTTCTTTTGATATGGCAGACAATGAGACCACTTCATCTATCCATCTACCAAGTTCTATGGTCTCTCTTGGCTTGAAAATGTATAGTCCCCTTCATAATAAGAACTTTAATGAATCGGTGACTAGGCATTTTTCAAACTAAGGACTCAAGAATTGAAAAGGGTATGGCTTCAAGGGAACTTGATGCTTTTGTGTTGGCCGTTCTCTTGGGTGCTTAGATGTTTTCTTTTTGAGTTTTCTCGTCATTCCGGTGTTACCCCAATTATCGGAAGCTGAGACAATAAAAATAAAAAGTCTTTGCATGGTGTGGTTCTCATGCATAAAAACATAAAACAAAAAGAAAAAGAAAAAGTGAGAATTCAAAGCACACCCCTTGGACCAAATAATTCTTTGGGCTAAAAGCACTGGTTATGGAACTAAAATGTTCCCTCTAACTAAGGCCCTTCTTGCTTTCCATTCTCTCCTTGTTTCGTCAGAATGGTGGTGACTCTAGGGGAAGGCATTCTTGTTATCCAAGTGGATGGTTTAGCCGAATGCATTGATGTGAAGTCACTGGATGTGGTTGGGTTGAGGTCGGACTTGGAGTGGGATTTACTAAGTCACATTAATCATGAAACACACAAGGGGCTATACACCACCTTGTTCTTGGGATTCCATTCCATCCTCTTCTCTCCACCCTTCTCTCCATTGTTCACCTCATTACCGATTGTATCATTAGTATATATTTTGGTAGATGCATTGTTTTCTTTTTGGTAAATTCTTGCAGTTAATACTTTACCTCTTATTCCAATTGACATTCCTAGAGCCTATGGACTCTTTGAATGTGGGTTTGTCAGGGCATTAAGGGCATGAGCCTGCTTTGTGGAGGACCCACTGACATTCTTATTTGGAGCACTAGTTAAATTCTTTCCCTTAACGTTTTGCAATTACTTATTATTCTTTTCATTTCCATCTTAACATCCATTTCACTAATGTTTTCAGTTGTCCTTTTTATCTATCTTTCTTACTCCTTGTCTTTCTCCATTCTAACGCTACCGGAGGTTTGTGATTAGTCATGGGAGTACGGGGCCCAATTTTTTTGATTTTCTCCTAGCCCCGATTTTTTTTGGTTTTCTTCCTAATCCCTACACCTTTGGTAGTCATCATTAATATATCTCCAGATCCAAATCAGTCATACCACAACCTAGCCAATGAACTTTCACTAAAGCAAGGTATTAATTACATGATGATTCATTTACCCTTGCTAATATAAGATTGTGTTGTGTGTGCAGATGGTGATCAT
>MNCI01008883.1:0-61480 GCA_015680685.1 Gnetum montanum | reverse complement strand
TATCAATTCTTAAAATATGGATTTGTAAAGAAATATTTGGATGATGAACCTAACTTGAAGAAGATGTTTCCATCAATTCAGCATGCAATTCCATTAGCTAGTGTATGCTTTGCTTACTTTGAATCTTTAGTAGATAAATCAAACTCTAGAATTCAAGAATAGATAACGTTGATGGATAGCACTAATCAAGAACCATAATTTACAAATTTCTTTTCTATGATTAATGAGGATGGGTCAACAACATTCTTCGTGAGACTTTGGATTATATTTGGTATGATACCTAATTCTTTCAAGTTACCAAGTTACTAAAGTTAATTTCTAAAGAAGAAGTTGAGAAGAATGAAGATCAAGCCTTGCCATTCCAAACAAGACCATCCAATCACATATCACTAATGGAAGAATTACAAGTAATCCCATTAATTCATAAGAATAAGCAAGAAACAACTTCAAGTTCAAAGGAGAAAGTAAGTTATTGAAGCACAGGATCATGAAAGAAAGCATTGGAGCTAGAAAAAGATAGAGAACGTGGACTTGTTCAGGGATGAATGAAACCTAAGGAGGGTAGACTGTCACATCTTCATTCCCAAATGATGTCACTACCTAATGAAGATGTCTTTTCATAACAAGACCTGAAAGGGTAGTTGTGATTAAGACCTAAAAGGGCATGTTGTAATAATGAATGTGTCTCTTAAGGTAACCTTTGGGGGTTTAACCTAAGGCATTTATATCTGAGGTTAGATGTTGTTCTATCATGGAGTGGTGAAGCCAATATAGGCAAGTCATAGGAGTTAGGTGAAGCAGGATAGGAAGTGGACTGGCCATCCCTTCTGGCCAGGTTATAGGCCTAATTGTCGTGGTAGTGCTAGATTGCCTCTAAGGGATAGATGTCAAAGAAAGAAAATCCTAAGGAACACTCTTAGAGCATGATCTAGATATGCTATTCCATATTAATAAAGCATTATTTTCTTTCTCTTTCTATATTTTTCCTATTATTTCCTTTATACAGAATGTCAACTATCACATATATTTCACATTTGGTATATTTTGTTTATATGCATAATATCTAATATATCATATATTTGACATTTTCCATGACATTCAGGGATAGGATGTCACACAGTTGAAGTAGAAAGAATATAGGAATAAGTATTCGATGAATTTTTGATGTAGGGAATCATGGGGGCTGTAAATTCCAAGCCAATCCAAGACTACGCTCGTAAAGTAAGTACCATAGGCATTAACGAATCATGTTAAATTCATTGTTACATTGTCCCCAGAGTGCTTTAAAGTGGAGGAAAATGCATCATAATTATTATGGCACTAGACTCATCAAAATAAAAATTAAATGTTGGAAAGATGATAGGCCCCATGTTGAGACATAGATAGAAGGCTAAGGCTAAGGTTGCTCCTACTGCCAACGTTGTTATTGTTGTTGTAGGTGCAAGGATGGCTTCTTATGGTGCTATAGTGTTCATGGACACATTCAGTCAACCACAAACATGGATATGGCTGAATCCCTTATTCGGATGTGGCAACCAAGAAATCCAAGAGCCGATGATGGTGCATATGATTCACAATTTCGTTGCTAGCTAGAGGTTTCTTAGGAGTTAAAGTAGTTCAACAACCACTACTATCCTAATTCTAATATGTATTATAATGTCTATAATATATATAATTATAACCACAGTATAATTATATTAGCTATACCCTACAATATGATAAACTAAAATAAACATTAATTAAACACTAATCAAACAATTAACAATATATAATACAAAATGAAATCAATTGAAATGCATGAATTTAACAAAAATGCTTATTTAAAAACTAAACTAACTTGGGTTTTAATAAAGCCCTTGACTAGCCTTTGGCTAGTGCCTAGCCATAAAGGTGTAATAATAATAATAATAACATTAATATACACACAAATATAAATTTTTGGTGACTATTTGGGACTAGACTGCCAATGTTGTAGCCTCACAATCTCGTGACCTCAAGAAGTCACATGATCAAAGGTGTTTTTCAAATAGGGTTTAGGTGCTTGCTAGTCTTTGGAAACACTAAGGCCCAAATACCTCCAAATAGACTTAGTGGTTATGAAATGAACTAAACGTGAGTATGTATTTGCTATTGTGAATGTTGAAATGGTTGGGTTGTGTATGAAACTATAATTGACTTTCATAAAAGAAATTCAGCTATCTTTATTAAATACTATGAGTTATTGAAGATTCCTATTTTTTTCAAATCACTTAGTCAATATAGTTCCTATAGTACATTACTTGTAGGAAATAAAATTTTGTAAAAATGCTTGAGCACAATTCTACCAATCAACTCCTAATTTTCCCTAGAGAGAAAGTTCCATAAGAAAAGTAGAAATACAGCAAGATTCAATAGACATAGAAAGAGGAAGAAAAGAAAGCAGAATTGTGTGAAATCTCAAATATTTAAGTAAGATAAATTGACATGAGGAACACTTTGTAATAAAGCTATTCCTAATTCAATAACTACTAATTGTCAAAACTTTCTAAGCTCAACAAGCAATTCCGTTAAGACAATCTTATTATACTGTTAAAAATCATTGTGTAAACAACAAAGTACAAGTCTCTATTTTGGCTAGTTAATAGTTGTCAAAGATTACATTCAATAGAGATTTTAAAAAATTTGATAATTCTAAATTAAAATACCAAGGCAATACACTTTAAAAATAAGGAAGCTATTTTAGTTGTTTCAAAATACCAAAGATTTTCCTAGATTCTCTATGCTCAAAATAAGCAAATTCATTAAGACATTACTATTAAATTGCTCTTGAGGATTTTCATCAACATAAGCTCTTCTATGGCAAATATTAATAGAAGTCTAATATTGCACCCAAATAGAGCTATAAAAAAAATCTAGGAAAAATCCCAAAATTAAATGCCAAGCACGATACTATCTAAACCATTAGCTAAGTAACTAAAACAAAATGGGAAGAAATGAAGTCACAGGATTAAAACAAAAAGCTCAATTAATGTCTTTAACAAGTCATGCTTTTACAATCTTCAATCTTCTTCTAAGTTACTTCCCCCAATTCCCCCCTTTTCACTCTACATTTGAAGCCTTTTTATATTGGCTTTGGGTAGTTACAATAATCATGAAAAGTTAATGGTATTACAAATATCTAGGAGATTAATTTATAACCATCCTAGAAGTTATAACTTCCATAGGAAGTTATTAGAAATCTGAGCTATGGTTGTCATGTGTTTCCTTGGTAACAAATATCATAGGTAGTTATACAAATTAGAGAAAAACAAGCCATAGCTAGCAAGTGTCTTATCACAAATATCAAGAAGAAATAGTTATCTATAGAAAATTTCAATTTTCCAAAAATTAAATTTACTAGATATTTATATATCCTTTCTTTCTGAAACCTTAAACCTTAGCCTCCTTTTTATATTTAAAATTTTTGCAAATGTAATTTAACTTTTGAAAATATTTATTATGAAGGCTATGTATTTTTGATGTCATACATCATTATACATCACATTTGATGTATTAGCATTTTGTAAGGTTCATAGGTTTCATGTCCATTGTACCACATACCACTTTGCCTTTATTTCGCATTAAGAGTTGGCTTTGCCATTTGTCATCATTCCATTTTCATCTTTTCCCTATAGCCACAAATGCTATGGAACCCTCTGTTGGTTGAGTCTCAAAACCCCACCTCTATTGTCAATCGTAGATTTCATGCTTGAGTGCCCATCAACAATGGTGTAGGAAGAGTTGCATAATTGTTGTCGATCCCTACCATTGTTGAATATGCTGCTCTTGCAATGATGTCATTTGTACATCTTCACTACCTTGGTGATCATCTTCCTACTATGCATTGTGGCTTGTTTTCATTGCCATAAGAGGCCCTATATTTCACATTTGTCTCTAGGTCATCATGAAGCATTTTCATGCTACCGTCTGTGATGCAAGGTTTGAAAGGGTTTCTTGTCTACGTTTCCTTTAACTTTATCATGACAACAACAACCTTCCAAACCCTTGCCACAGTTTGATTGTCATTAAGGATAATATGTTCTACATAAATATGTAGTGATTTAAATAAAAATTTATTTTTTTGNGGATAATATGTTCTACATAAATATGTAGTGATTTAAATAAAAATTTATTTTTTTTTATGCCCTATGACGGTGCGTGTCTTGGAATTTTTTTCTTCCAGTTCCTCTACGATTTCTTGTTGATACAATTTCATTTGTTTTTTATTCATGAATTGATTGTTAACATAGAACCTTAATTTTTTAAAGTTGTTTTCTTCTAAGTTACAAGGTTTGTGCACAAGTTTGGCTAAATACCAGGCTTTTGAATATTTTATTGTTATTTGTTTTATTTTCTTATGGCCATATTGGATTATTTTTTTACCTCAAAACTATCATTATAATTTTATCAACCTTGCTAACTATAATAGTAATCCATCATTTATAAACTACTCTAAATGGAAGAATTTTTAGCCTTATCTTCGTTGCTTAAATGCAGGAACATTCTTCTTGAAATGTTAAAATATCGAACACTTAATAGGCTTGTGTAGAACCATCCTGTACAGGGAATAAAATACCTTGTGCATTTTAGTTATAGACATGAATTCAAGTATGAAATCTTATAACATTTTCATAGGAAAAATACCAATTTTGCAACCTTTGGCTTGCCATCAAACTTTCTTAAATTCCATAATCTAAACTTTTTCTTTTCTCTGCCTTGGCATTATAGATACTTAAGCCTAAAGTATAACCTTGAGGATACTCCCCATTCATTTTCTCCTTAACACTACTCACAATTTAATCATGGCTCATATTATTACCCTTAAGTAAATAATCTAACTCTTTATGTACCAACATTTTTTCTCACCCCCCTCCTTTTTGTGCTCTAACTAAGAAACATAAATTATATTTAAAAATTTTCTTTTTCCATAGAAATAGAAATATTTTTTGAGGAAAAATTTCATCAAACTTAAGGTTTGATGAAATAAAATCCTCATTCCCAATTGATGAGATGCGATTCGCATAGGCCGCGATATCGCATCCCCCGCGATATCGCGTCTTCCCTACGATATCGCGTACGTGATATCGCAGTTCGCCACCATATCTATAAATAAGACATGGCTCTCCCTTGTTTAGCATAGATAGAATAGAAGTAGTGAAGCTCTGGCAATTTGACCACTCCAGAGATAGATTATTTTTCTCATGTCTGCTCGTAGTGTGGTGAATGTAATTGTACAGTGTCTTATTCGAGTGTGACATACTTGTACATGCACATGACCGGCAATAAAGATCAAGATTACTTCATCATTGTAGCAATCACTTATTTATTTATTTAATTTTTATTTACTACTTTCTCTCTCACCCTTAAACTCCTAGAATGCGGTATGAGTACGACTTGATTACGAGCATCTAAGGATGTGTACGGTTAGTCAAGGAATCGGCTACTCATCGCAATGCGGAACGAGTACGACTTGATTACGAGCATTTAAGTGTGACTACTTGGCAGCCTAGTGGTGTACCTAGGATCTGCACTTGGTAATCCCAATGGTAGTCATGCATGAGGTCCAAGATGTGTACATTTAATCAAGGAATCGGTTTCTCATCGCACTTAGGCTAGATTAGATTCTTTTACCCTTTTCCTCATAGCTTAGCTTAGTTAATATTATTTTCCACTACCTATAGGAGTAGCGTTATAATTAGGAACACATCATACATCTCACTCTAGACTAAACCATATGTGACAAATATAACACTAGTCCAGGTGGGAAGACAGCAACCTGCATCCTAAGGATAACTGTCTAGGTGCCACAACTAGTCCGTTTGCGGAGTCCAACCGAATCACACGTGAGAATGCTCGTTTCGTATGGTTGAGTGTAGGGGTACCTCACCACTCATCATTGGCACCGTTGCTGAGGATGGTGCTAGTTATCTAGATTAGTTATATCATAGAAGGTCGTTGTAAAGGACTTAACGATATATCTCTTAAAAAGAAGAAATTATAAAAGGTCACATAAATTCACACATAACAATGCCTCTCCTACAAGACGATAATAACACCACACTTAGTGAGGAAGTTCATTGGAGAACCAACGAACTATATGATGATGAAGATTGGAGCATACAACCTAAAGTGGGATTTTATTATAAACATGAACAAAAACAGTGTCATCGCAACACACGAAAGCCTAACTTACAAGATGACGATGAACCCCCACTAGCCACTATAAGCCTAACGCAAATACAAGAGTTCGTTCGGATCTCACGTAGGCATTGTAAAGAGAGCCGTCTACCTAGGCTCGATTTAAACAACTTTTCAAAATTTTCAGGAGGCTATGACTTAGATTCGCAACAACATTTACTAGCCTTCTACAATGCTTGCGCATGGAACAACATTGATAATAGTTGGCAAAAACTTAAGCTCTTTCCTATGACACTCGTTGACTAAGCAAAAGTATGGTATAGATCATTAAAACCAAATTCAATACGACACTGGTCAACAATGGTAGAAGTATTTAACAAAAAATATCAAACCTACACAAGAGTGTCAGCCTTGAGGAAACAAATCCAAGGATGGAAACAAGCTAAACATGAACCCTTGGACATGGCCTTAGAAATATATTACACACTGTTAAACAACTATCTAGGCCATGGGTTTTCCGAGGAAAGGCTAATGTACCATATCATTGATGGGCTCCGTAATGAAATAAGAGAGACCTTAGAAACATATGCCCAAGGTCAACTATATGAACTATGAACCCATCAAATCCAAGAGCTTATTAAGTAGATAGAAAAAGAAGAAGGAGAAATAGCTACATGGGAGAGTGTTGAAAAACATCAACAAGACCAAAATCTCAACTTAACAAATGTCCTTGATCATAACATAGAGAAATCAACCAATCTCAAGGTGGAAATATCATCTTTGCCAATAAACCAAACATTAGAAGAAGCCGAGGCAAAGATCAATAAGATGTTGGAATGGATGAATCAAAAGTGTGGAGAATATATCAACATCATTAGAGATAGAGTTTTGACAACCCAAGAAGGAGGATGAAATAGTAGACATTCAGAGAAAAATAACGAAGGGAATAAGCGCTCAACTACCAATCATACGTACAAATGTAACATATGCGTATACGATCACCCAAAGGGCCAATGCCCAATATTGTTACATCTACATGAGCATTGGGAAAACACGTTACATCCAGAGTTCGTACAGAGATACTATGTTCGATCACAATGGCAAACATCCCAGTTGTGGGGGAATCCACCCTTAGACTGGAGGCACCCTTCATATTATCTGAATCCAAATGCTTATCATGTTCAACACCCTGTTTCTTCAACTGGGCCAACATACTCTATCTCACCACAATACTATTCTCCACAATACTATCAACCCATGCCTCCAACACAAGCACCACCTTATGTACCTTATATTCCTCCTAACTTTCAACATTCTCATCCTTTCCCTCCTTCCACAATGCCACCAACTGTTCCTAAGGTGTTTGTACCACAACAACAACCCATGAACAAAACTTGTGCTACTACTACCAATAGTAGTGAGAACCCTCAACAACATCAAAAGCTCCCCTTCTTTAAACACGGCCGTAAGAAGGGACAACATAATTTATAGGCCACTGCATCTTCCAACTCAGCACAAGTCCCACACTATGATGCATCCTTACCTTCAAACCCAATGCCTCATGTAACTTCATCAGGGCCACCAACTAACGCTCCAACAACCATAAGGCCCAATGAACACAACCATGGGAGGAATCATCCTAATCCTTGCATACCATCTAACAGTCCTAAATATCATAGTGGGTCAACTCGTTATCTGGGAACTACATCGTATAAAGTGCCCCACTATGCTTGCTATAATCAAGTGTGTGAACCCCAATGGAGTAAGTATGGACCAGCCCCAATATTTCCAACATGCAAGGATACTCATCTTTCATTTATTAATCCTTTCCATACTCAACTGATTAGTTATGAGGAATACCTCCCATTTCAATAACAAGCAGGATTAATAAATATTTTTCATTTCTTTGATTTTACACCTTTTTGTTTTCCAGTTTTTTCATTTTTCAACTTTTTGTTTTATCTTTTTACCTTTTTATGTTTTTGTAAGTAATCTCATCTACGAATAAAACACTCATGTGGATCATTGGTTGAGGTGTGTTTTATGTTATTAAGTCATGAGTACATCCATTCATCCAGGTTCTGTTCAAGGGTATAGTGATACTCTTGATATTTTTAAAACTTAAAATTAATTTTGTGTTCATTGTACCCAGAATGAAGAAGGATGGACCAAGAGGGAATAATTAGGGTGTGACATCAAGGGGACTTGTGGATTCTCTTTGGTGACATCTGTGGGAGTTGTCATGCAATGTGGTTGTACTAAGATCCTTGTAGATCTAATGAAAAATGGGAGTAAGAGTAATCAAAAGGGCACTCAAAATCAAATGCTATTCTAGGGGGTCCCACTGGAAAGACATGCATCCATGCCTAAAGGTTGGCGGCCTCTCTAGATTCAGTAAAGTGAAAAAGAAAAGAAAAGAAAAGAAAAGAAAAAGAAGTGCCATAAAACAAAAATCACTCCTCCCTTGTACTAAACGCCAAGTGATCATACACCTTGTTGTTATGGTACTTTTATAGTTGTTCACCATGGGATGAAACAATGCAATGTCAGTGATTAAAAGGATGGACTTGGTCCTAATCTTGGAACACTGGGTTAATAAAACCTTAATCATACTTTTCACGTAGGATTCACTATGTCATGGGTCAGCTACCTCATGTCCCAGTCTCTACGATCCCTTTCTATACTTCACCTCATCTCACTGTTCATGTAATTGTAGCTCATGTCCTGTGTAGCATAGAATCTTCATCTCATTTCAGTGATATTTACATGCGTGTGTTTTGTGGAGTTAGTGTGGATTACATTTAACCCTTCTAGTGCCCACAGACACTTTAAGTGTGGTTACACAAGGGCATAATAAGTTGAAACCTGCTTTGGGGAGGACCCACTTTTGTAATTTTTCATAATCTTCACTAATTATCTAGTTCAAACACACAATTTCTTACCCTCGGCTTAATTGTTCATGATATTCTTTCCCTTATTACTATCCCTCCGAATCAACGTTCCTATGAACCATCAGATAGCCTTTTTCTCCATTCTAGGNCTGAAGGCACAAAAATTATGATGGTGTGTTTATCAATAAAGCCTAGAATGGAGAAAAAGGCTATCTGATGGTTCATAGGAACGTTGATTCGGAGGGATAGTAATAAGGGAAAGAATNATATATATACATGACCCCCCTGTGCTAATCAACATTATTTGCAACTATTCACGCAGGGGAAGTTTTTCAAATTTCTCTCTATGACTTGCGATTGTGCATCCCTTTCTTTCATATCCATAACTTGCTCGCTGGTACTCCAATTTTCATTTTGTTTGAACCTACTTGACCCTGGAGTGTTCAGCTTAGTTGTGGGGGAGGGGCACATGCCGAATAGCACATAATAAATTTATTTTTTTTAAAATTCATGATCACTCGAAGGATATATTTAAGGGTAATTAGTTCTAAAATTAAGAATAAAATGTGTTAAAAACAATTTCATCCCCTTAGCTATACCAGAAAATTAAATTTGGAAACCACCTAAGCAAAGAGGACTCAACACTATAATCTTTTGGAGACATGTTCTTCCAATAATTAACATCACACAGAAATAAAGTAAATCTATTAAGGCAAGCAGTAAGGTATAACCTAACTTTGGTAACAACCTTACTAACGATTGGTCTCGTGTGATTGTAAATGGCCTCGAAATGTGGACAATAGAAAGGTCCTGCTAAAGGTGCAATCAAACGATCTTAGAGAGGTGGAAGACAAGATCCTTTCAGACAACATGTAGAACAGGAGGAACAATCATTCAACGTTCATCAAGAAGATCCTCCTACTGTAGGGTCCGAGCAGGTAGAAGCAGGAGATACCCTCTCTGAAAGCGGTGCCTGGTACTTATGGGAAATGTACCAATTTTGGCACAATAAAGAAGAAGGCACCATGGTTGAAAATTGTGGTGTGACTATTGACTTCTCTGTTCAAGCCATTTTTGAAGTATTAAACCTTCTGAATACAGGGCCAAAGGTTGCTCAGAACCACCTGGATACTTTCAGAACCGAGCAACTTAATAAACTGTTGACAGAGAATAAAAGGGTGGTGAAATAAAAAGAGAAGGTTGATTGGGCTATCTCTATGGCACAAGTGCAAACTTACATGCATGCCAAGGCACTCAAGGCCTTACAAGAGGAGAAACTCCAGGCCATACTTCAACACCATCAAATCCCAAGACTTGGAGCACAAGAAAAGGGAGAGACACCAATGGAGGAGCCACCACCACCAGGAACTACATGAGTTCCACCATTTTGTAATCATAAGATTTTCTTTTGTGTTGTGTCTCACTCCACACTGCGGCATGAATCCATTCTAGTCAGTCAATAATCCCATACCTATCCACTATGTAATCAATAAAGCTTGTTCTCCTTATAACTCGAGAAACGTTTTTTATTCAGTGGTGGGGGTATGATGAGACACGATTCGCATAGGCCGCGATATCGCATCCCTCGCAATATCGCATCTTCCCTACGATATTGCATAAGCAATTTTGCATCCACTGCCATATCTATAAATAAGACGTGACTCTCCCTTGTTTAGCATAGATAGAATAGAAGTAGCGAAGCTCTGGCAGTTTGACCACTCCAAAGATAGATTATTTTTCCCGTGTCTGCCCATAGTGTGGTGAATGTAATTGTATGGTGTCTTATTCGAGTGTGATGTACTTGGACACGCACATGACCGAAAATAAAGATCGAGATTACTTCATCATTGCAGCAGTCACTTTGTTATTTATTTATTTATTTATTTAATTTTTATTTACTACTTTCTCTCTCACCCTTAAACTCCTAGAATGCGGTATGAGTATGACTTGATTACAAGCATTTAAGGATGTGTACAGTTAGTCAAGGAATCAACTACTTATCACAACGTGGAACGAGTACAACTTGATTACAAGAATTTAAGTGTGACTACTTGGTAGGCTAGTGGCATACCTAGGATCTGCGCTTGGTAATCCCAATGGTAGTCATGCACGAGGTCCAAGATGTGTACGGTTAATCAAGAAATCAATTGCTCATTGCACTTAGGCTAGATTAGATTCTTTTACCGTTTTCCTCCAAGCTTAGCTTAGTTAATATTATTTTCCACTGCCTTCAGGAGTAGCATTAGAATTAGGAACACATCATACACCTCACTCTGGACTAAATCATATATGACAAATATAACACTAGTCCAGGTGGGAAGACAGTGAACTGCGGCCTAAGGATAACTGTCTAGGTGTCACAACTAGTCTATCTGCGGAGTTCGACCGGATCGCATGTGAGAATGCTCATTTCGTATGGTTGAGTGTAGGGGTACCTTGCCACTCATCACCAATAAAACTTAGGAAATAGTGCAACACATTCTTTTACAAACTATTCTATAGGTGGAAAAAGAATAGTTAAAGTAACTCTCTTAGGGATTCTCATATCATGAATCCTCTGATATGTGATTTCAATAGTGATGAATGCTCTTCTTTCCTCTTCTTGCCTAGTTGAAGCCTCAACTTGATCCTCACCCTTATCTTCAATAACTATCTTTGCTTCTTTTGCATCCAACTCCTTAGTTGTTGAATTTTGATGTTCTTCCCAACTAGTTGCTTCTATGTCTTGGAACATGAAGGCTTCTCCCCAAGAATCATCTTTACTAGACTCTCTTTGATATTCATCTTGGGATGTACATTCATGGAAGTTGACCCAAATATTAGAATGTATAGAAAGTCCACTAGGGAGAAATCTAAACTCATTTAAAAGCTAAAGTAAGAAAGGGCTTTCACTAGATGCTCCATAGGTTGTTGCCTTAAAATAAGTTCTTAAGAAATGCTCTGGATAACATCCCATAACATATGGAGTAAAAGGCCTTCTTATTGCCCTTTCTCCAAGAACCATTTTTCTACTTCATACTTAAACACTTTACTTGCCTTCACACTTAAACTTTAAATTGAAAATTGATGCAATTATAAGCAATTTCCATGTCTTTTTATAGTGCAAGGAAATTTTGAAATTCCCACTAATTTTACTAAAACAATTTTCCACTTTGCGAAAATTAATTATCTTTCCATCATTATGCGATAGTTTAATTTGAATTCCACGATTTGGTTGTTGAAATTTATTCACCACTAAGTAGTTAGCTAACCATCACTCCCACTTATACTCATCACAAGTAATGATTACATAGGATAATATAAAGTAAATAATTAAACAAACACTTTAAACTAAAAATTTTTAAAACCAGTACTCTTACATGTACATGTTTTTATAATATTATATAGACTCATCTAACATACGTATAGAATATATATGTTATGATTAAATATTATATAAGTCTCTCTATATACACTACTTATTATATATATTATTACTAAAAGTTTATTACTTAGTACTATGTATACTAAACATTATTATAGTTACCTACATATATACATTATTATACTATATATATAAGTTGTGGACAATTTTCCAAAATAATGTTTTATGTGTAAAACATTATATAGAAACTACATTTTTATCCCATCTAACGTCAATAACTTGTAACTATTTTTTGATAGTTATTTCTTGATTTGAAATGGATAAGTCCATATTGCTGAAAAATTATTTGGCTTCTTCATATTCCATAATAATACTAGATCACTAACTTTAAAAGACATTTTCAAAGCCTTTCTATCAAACCACCTTTGATCTTGAGAAGCATTATTTAATAAATTATCTTTAGCTTTGTCCATTTTGACTTCTCTTTTGATGATCAAGATCATAAAACTTCTATCTTTATCAGTTTTCTCACTGTATTTTTCTACAAAATCTAAGGTTGAACTTAAAATCTTGTTTGTAATTCTTGTGGGTAAATCATAGACTAAGTTGTAAGTCAGCATTCCAATAGTCTTCTTAAATCTAAAACCATCAGTCCAAAATGTAGATTGCAAGTAATTAATCCAATTTTGTGGATTTCCATCCATTGAATTCTTAAAGTAGAAAATAAGCTTTTTATTTGTAGATTTAGCTAAGCCATTTCCTTGAGGATAATAATTCAAAGAGGAAATAGAAAGAAGGATTTTTCTAATACCCATGTTATAAACTCTTTAGATTGAAAAGCAAGTCCATTATCAAATACCAATACTTCAAGTAAACCAAAGTGACTTAAAATATGATCTTCCAAGAACTTAACCATGTTTGATGCTAAAATTTTCCTTAGAGCCTTTGCGTCAGACCATTTAGTAAAGTAATTAGTGGCTGTGCAAATAAACTTATGTCCAACTCTCGAAGGAGTAATTGTACCAATAAAATCTAAGCCCCATTGTAGAAATGGTCTATCCACAATTATTGGTTTTAAGGGGGCTTTAGCTTTTTTGATTTTTGGTCCATCAATTTAACATTTGTAACATCTTTGAATTTTCAAACTAATATCTTGATACATTCCAGGGCAATAAAAATCATAACAGAGTATATGTTGCATAGTGGACTTAGGAGATTCATAGAATAAATTAGAATGGTCATGGAATTATTCTAGGATAGGACCAATTTGATCATTGTAAACACATTCCAACAAAACCCCTTTGAAATCCTTTCTGTATAAAATTCCATATTTCATCACAAATTTATTTTCTCTTTTAAAGAAAGCTCTCTTTTTACTTGCAATTAAGTTATTTGGAACTTTTCATACATCAAGAAATTCTAGAATTTCATCGTACCAATTTCCTTCATGAGTCTTTAGAACACACACTTCATCTTCTCTAGGCATTTACTTGGCTAATCCCACTCCTTTAATGGATTTGCATATTTCCAATGAAAATATGAAACCTTGAAGATTTATGAGCCATTTCCCTCTTTTCAATCTAATTTCATTTTGGGCTAAGACTTATTAAACTACAAGCTTTGTTAGCATAATGTGAACTAATGAGCATTCCAAATAATAATTGAAATGATAAAGTGCCTTAATGACTACGAATGCTTGTTTCTCTAAGTTTGAATAATTAATCTCTAAACATTTCAATTGATATCCAAAAAATCCAATTGGTTCATCTTGACCTTCATCTTTTTGAGTTAAAATGGCAACAACTGAATCATTTGAAGCAAAAGCATTTAGCCAAAAGTTTTCTTTTAATTTTGGCTTTACCAACTAAGGAACTTCTTCAACGGCTTTCTTAATTTCTAATAAATCTTTCTATGATTTTGGTGTTTTCTCTACTAGTACATCTTTCTTTAGCATATGCATCAAAGGTTTAGTAATTTCAATGAATCCAAGGATAAATTTCTTAACAAAATTTATCTTCCCAAAAAAATATCTAAAAGACATTTTACTTGTGAGATGTTAAATATTCTATACTGCTTAAATTTGGGAATTATTTATAGCAATTCATTCTTGACAAATTATATGACCTAGTAAACTTTCAAATTTAACCCCAAAGATACATTTCTTAGGATTTAATGAAATACTATACTAACAACATCTATCAAAAACTTGTTGAAGATGATCGATATGATATTCCTTCCTTTTTGAAAAGATAGTGATATCATCCAAATAAACCAAAATGAACTCAAGTATTAAACCCTTAAAAGCTAAATTTATTACTCTTTGAAAGGTAGACCCTGCATTTGACAATTCAAATGTCATTTTTTGATAAGCGAAAGTTCCCCATTTGGTGATACATGTAGTTTTATATCTATCATTTTTATCTCTTAGGATTTGATTATATCATGAAAAACCATCTAGGAAAGAACATACTTGACAACTTGATACTTTAATCAATATTTCATCAATTCTAGAAAGTGAGTATTTATCTTTTTCATAGGCTATATTCAAATTTCTGAAATCTACACNGCACAAAGTTAGCAAGCCATGTCAAATATTAGATTGGATATATGATTTAGGCTTGTAATAACTTCTTGATCTTAGCTTCCATAGCTAGCTCAAATGATGGATTAAATTTCCTTTATTTTTGGTTAAATATCTTGTAGCCTTCTATCAAAGGTATTTTATGTGTCATTACATCTAGTCTAAAAGTTTTAATATCATCATAAGACTAAGCAAAATTTTCCAGGTTATTTTTCAAGAGTAATAATAGATTTTTCTTGAAAATTGAATCTTTTTCCTTTGTGAAATTTAACATATTTGATATCTTAGTAGATCCAAAATTCACTAGTTTGTAAGCTTGATCATCTAAATTCTGTATATCTTTTCTAATAAGAAAATTTTTTCTAAACTCATGTTCATAATCAATCACCCTTTTGGAAATGGAATTTATCTTATACTTTGACATTGTTTTAAGTATGATTTACTTTGCTTTTTACATGAGGTTTGGAAGTAATTTCTAATAGAATATTTGGTAGCTGGCCCACAATTTTCACTCTACTTTTATTTGATTTTTTAAGAATTAAACCAAGTTTTCCGCATACAGATAACAACATAATAGTGGATGTAGCTCCATAATCAACTAAAAAATTGTGAAGATACTTGTCCTTTAATTTCATTGTTAAAAGAAAAGGAAGAGCTTCCTTGTTAGGAGTACAACTATAACCAGTTTTTGATATCTTATCAATGTTAGACACATAGCTTAATTCTAATTCTCCAACTCCCCTTTTACCTTTAATGAACTCTAAAGCTTTTCTTTGCTAATCTCCCATCTGTAACAATTGGTATATACTAATATTGGTCTTTACATGTTTAAGGTTTTCAATTAAATCATATTCTACATCTCCATAAAATCTTTTTTTTCTTCATCCATTTATTAAGCATTTTATTTTGAGTACTTTGTGCTAGTTTATCTTCTTTACTTTTATTTTTCTCTCTTCTACTTGGTTAAAAAATCTCTCTTAGTAGATGGGTCAAAAATGACATTTGGAGGCCTAAAAGTTATTAATCTTTCTTTTGATCATAGATTATATCCATTTTCTTCATTGTTGTTACACTGCTCATCTAATGATATATCTTCTTTAGAACTTGATAGAGAAGAAGTATCACTAGATCCATTGTTGGAAGATTTACTTGCATTATGAACACTAGATAGCTCATCATCAAATTCAATATCAAGGAATTTGGACATGATAAGATCACTTTCATCCTCATCTTCTACTTAGTATCTTGATGCTTATGTTTTCTATTTTTCTTTTCTTCGTTAATTTTAAATTTTTCCAAAGCTTTTTTTAGCTTCACTACTTTGTTGAACAAGTCTCTCATTAACTTTCCTTTTTCAGATTCTTTGCTTTCATATTCTTGCTCTATTTTAACACAAGATGGACCCAGTAATGCTTTAAGTTAAGCAAAATCTTGTACAAGAATCATCATTTTTCCTTTTCTTTTTTGAGTTGGAATGATCTATTCATAATTCAAGTTCAATTATTTTTCTAGTTATATAGCTTCTTTAAAGTAGTCCTTCACTATTAGCAAGTTTGGATTTCTTCTCAACTAGATTGAAATATTGGGATTCATAGCCTTTAGATAAGTATCTCTAAGCATTTCAACTAATGGTCTATATTGTCTTTGAAAGAATCCACAAATTCATTGAAACTTAATGTTGAAATCTCTAATAGACTCCTTAACTCCTTGTTTAGCTTGTACTAGGCCATACTACAATTGTTGTTTATTCAATTGATTTCGAAATTGGACAAGAAAAGACTTTTCATATCATTTCAACTTGTGATATTTTTTCTTGGTGATGGGACATGATATCGCATGGGTCGTGATATCATGGCCATCGCGATATCGCATCCCTTACGATATCACATCTTCTCCTGCGATATTGTGTATGCGATATCGTGGTGCGCCGTCATATCTATAAATAAGAGGTGGCTCTCCCTTGTTTCATCATCCTAGGCTAGACCATAGTGAAACTCTAGCAGATTGATCACTCCAGAGATAGAATATTTTCCATGTGCCTGCAGTAGGAGTCCTAAAGTGAATGGATCTTTATTCGAGCAAACATTGTACCTGAACACAAGTTTGTGTACGACAATAAAGATGAGCTTCTTGGATAAACCTTGCAGTGCATAGAATAGGCTAATAAGGATTTTATGTATTATTATTTATTATCTTTTATTTAATTTCTTTATTAGTTACTAAATCTTTCTCAACTCTTCTCTCCTAGTTAAGTGCCTCAGTACGACTGCTTCGAGCACGTGCATTACGCGTGGTGATCCCAGCAATGACTAGCATTTGGTAGCCATGGTTGCATTGGTTCAGGGTGTGTATGGTAAGTGGGAATGGATGCTGATGCTAGGTTAATTTAGACTTAGTTAGTTAGTTAGAGTTAGTCAATTAGTCTCTCAACCCTTCACCTCGAGAGCATAGGAGATAAAACATAAAAAGACATAAAAATCATATACCTCAAACTTACTTAACCATACACCGTGACAAATACAAGTAAGTCTGGGAAGACAACAAATAATTAACCTTAAGTGTTCCATGAGGTGTGTAGGCACTTAGTCTACGAAGTTTGACCAGATTGTGCGTGTTACACTCATATTCGTATGGTTGAGTATAGGGGTACCTCGCCACTCATCATTGGCGTCGTTGCCGAGGACTAAATGTTTGTGCGCTAAGTAGAACATAAAAGATCATTTACATCATTGGGAGCTTAAACGAACCTTAGGGTTAATTAAACAAAAAAATTATATAGCAGTTAATTAGCACACCGAATTAAATAACAATGTCTTCTTCTCACAAGAGCATTACACCACCTAGGGACAATACTAGAGATAGTCGGCAATCTAAAATGCATAACCAAAATCCATCGGTTCCTCAACAATACCGAGTGGTATATACTCATCCCGATGAGTACATACTAGACTTTACCTTTATCCTTCATCAAGATGAATAGCTGCGATGGATAGATTTGCAAGGTAACATCGTGTTACCTCCAGATCGTGCAGTCCCCAACATGCTCCTCCATGCTTTGGCACAGAACGACATGACTCAGCTCTATGCTGAATACGTTGCAAAAAATTTTGACAGATGGGATTACTATCCTACATCAACACAACATATGAGGGACTCAAGGCAAGAGAGCCAACATACATTGTTGAAGGGCAAAGAGGTCCTGCACGTCCTAAATAGGAGATGGTGAACCACTTATAACAAGTTCTCTATCGAAAGATGTTCCCCCTCCTAACAATAGTGAGGAGGTGGGGTATTAGAACCTACAATCCATGATACAAAACCTTGGTTCTGATCCCCATGAACACCAACTGTTCACGGAGGGAACAACAACTCATAACAAGGATAGGCACTTTGATCGTCATCACGATCAAGGCCGTAGTAGCCAAAGAGAAGGTAGGAAACATCATCATGGTAATGGTTCTCCTTCTTCTTCCCCTTCTTCACATCATTCACCCTCTTCTTCCACCTTTGGGTGTAGTCATAGAGAGCATAATGGTGAGGATAGAGGTAGGCAAAATGAGAGAGTCGAGAGAGAGGCCAAGGACATGAACGAAGGGAAAGTAGGGAACAACATAGACATCATAGGTGTCATGAAAGAGATGATCATGATGAGCCCCTACTTGCCACCCGAAGTATGCTTGATATAACAGAGGCTATAAAATTCCAACAAGGCATTTAAAAGATAGTCGGATCAAGCGCTTAGACATGAACAATATCCCATGCTTCGAAGGGGGATACAACGCAGATCCGCAACATCATTTACAGGCATTCCATGATGCCTGTGCCTTGCAAAACATAGAAAACAAGTGGCAGATACTAAAGTTATTTCCTAGGACACTCATCAAGAAAGTAGAGAGTTGGTACCGGTCCATAGAACTGGAAACCATCAAGAGGTGGAGTACAATGTTAGAACTCTTCAATGATAAATATCAAACATACTCCGGAGTGTCTAATTTGCATAAGTAGATCCAAGGATGGAAGCAAGGTACTCATGAACCCTTGGATGCTACCATGGGCCACTACTATGCAATGTTATATTGTTTCCTAGGCCATGGTTACACACAGCGGGATCAACTCTGCCACATCATAGATGAGCTAAGGTATGAAACTAGGAGAACCCTTGGGACTTATGCCCAAGGGAGACTATCAGAACTTAGAGCCCATGAGATACATCGCTTGTTGGAGCAAGTAGCCAAAGAAGAAGGTGAGCTATGAAAAAGATAAAGTGTTGAAGAATATAACTCTGATCCCTCTCTTTGAAATAAGGGAGTGAAATTTTGCGATGACGAGGATGAGTCACCACTCGAAGAGTTGGTGAACAGAAAAAGCTTGCCGATTCAAAAACTAACAACAGAAGTCTCGGCTAAGGTGGACCAATTGTGGGATTCCTTAGACTCTAGACTTGAAACTATCCTAAAAATTGTAGAAGAGTCTAAGGTGGAACAAAGTAGTGACAAAGATAAGACAAAGAGGAGAGATTCAGGCCCTGCACATAACAAGGGTAAGGGGAAAATAAATATCTCTGATGAGGTTGTGGATTCTAACATAGATGATGACAGTGGATGTGAGATCTACCACTATGACCATCCTAAGGGATGTTGTCCAATCATCTCACATCTACAAGAGTTTGGGGTGTATGCACTCAACCTGAGACTCAACAAATGGCAGACACCCTGAAGGTTACCTTATCCTCAAGGTACCCCAAGGTAGTTCCACCAACCATTAACGTACTATCCAAGTGGAACTCCACCACAATCCATTGGACAACATCAGCAGTGACAACACCCACAGTCATGGGGGATGCCACCGCCAAAACAGTAGTACCTTACTGACAGCCAGACCCATATGGATATTATGTGCAGCAGTTGATTTCTCCAAGTGACTCTATGGGTCACACAACTCCCCAACGTCACTACCAAGTTCGGGGGTACTTTAGGAGGACTCCTTCTCCTTTGAGAGACATTCCACATTCACTCCATCATCCAAGTTCATCCACACCTCTTCCACCAATAGTTCCCACACCACCCCTTACTCCAACAATGCAAGGGGAACTCCCCACTCAACCGTAGCAATGCCATGCTATGAGAGCCGTAAACATTCAATCCACTACTAGTTCTGACAACCGCTTTCTTCAGAACCAAAAGCCTAGACAAGCTCTCACAACAACAAGAGGTTGAGTCTAGGTATGCTCCTCCAACACATAAAGCTTTGGAGCACCCTTCAATCCAAAATCACAGCTTAATGCATATGGTTATGTTAACGCATACCGTAATTGACTGGATCAAGGTAGGCCACCTTCCCAAGAAACTAACTAACCCTAGAAGTCCCTTAATCTATCTCCAAATTTCCAAGAACGAATGACATAAGGCTCTTCTTGATTCAGGTTCTAGAGTTAACTTAATTTCACAAGAGATGTATCAAGCCTGGAACCTGCCCCAACTTAAGAAGAGCAACATTCAACTGGAGCTGGCAGATCGGTCCATCACCATTTCCTTGGGATTAGTGGAGGACATTGTCACCACTCTGGGTGGTTGGTCATACCTAGCTGATTTCCTAGTGATTAAAGTTAACAACAACGAAGGGGACTTCCCAATTATAATGGAAAGGGCATGGCTAAGCACAATAGATGCATTCCTTAGGATCCGTGATCTTTCCTTGGAGATATCTAAGGTTAATATTTATGAAAAGATCGAGAAGAAGAAATTTCCATGCATCACATACAGTGATTCATCAGGTGATGACATGGAGGAATGCACAACATCTCCTTCATGCAATAGGTGTGCCCTTGAAACTTAGAGACAAAGATGCCTGTATGTAGTAACCATAAAGGTAGTAGACACCCTGTGGTTGACAGCTAGTCGAAAGAGCAACCAACAAACATGCATGGAATGAACTGGGAAAATAATCCATGCCAACAACGAAGGCATAGACACATTGGAATATGAGTGTCGCCAACTTCCACCCCTTAATCTAAGAACATCAGTTGGGAGAAGTTGGGGACTTCTACAAAATTCAAACAAATGCTCATTATTTCGGATCTCTCCCTTACAATTTAGTCATGGGGGAGATGGCCACTTATGCTAATCATTTAGGGCCCTTAGCTCTCTTTAGTTTTTGTTTTACACATTTTTGTCTTACACATTTTTTTACAAGTTTTTGTCTTACACATTTTTGTTTTACATGTTTTTTTTCTTACACATTTTTGTCTTACACATTTTTGTTTTACAAGTTTCTTTAACTTTTCTTGTTTTTGTTTTACAAATTTCTTTAAATTTTCTTGTTTTTGTTTTACAAATTTCTTTAACTTTTCTTGTTTTTTCTTTACATGTTTTTGTTTTACAAATTTCTTTAACTCTTCTTGTTTTTGTCTTTCAACATCGTTATACTTCTTCATTTTTGTGTGTGTGTGCGTGTGTCATCCACCTTGTAAGTTTGTCACCCAATAAGTGTTCTTCATGATGGTATGAACTGTTTTCATGTTGACTACTAATGTTTGGTTTTTACCTTTAAGTTTTGATGTTGATACTAAGGTATGTTTCTTTTGATATGGCAAGCAATGAGTTCACTTCATCTATCCATCCATCAGTTTCTATGGTCTCTCTCGACTTGGAAATGTATAGTTCCTTTCTAAATAAGAACTCTAATGAATCGATGACTGGGTACCTCTCAAACTAAGGAAGGACTCAAGGATTGAAAAGGGTGTGAATTCAAGGGAACTTGATGCTTTTGTCTTGGCCATTCTCTTGGGTGTTTGGATGTTTTTTTCTTGACTTTTCTTACCATTTCGACGTTACCCAATCATCAGGAAGCTAAGCAATAAAAATAAGAAGTCTTTGCATGGTGTGGTTCTCGTGCATAAAAACACAAAACACAAAAACAAAAAAGAAAGAAAGAAAGAAAGAGAAGTGAGAATTCAAAGCACACCCCTTAGACAAAATAATCCTTTGGGCTACAAGCATCGGTTATGGAACTAAAAATGTTCCCTCTAACTAAGGCCCTTCTCGCTTCCCATTCTCTCCTCATTTGTTTCGTCGGAATGGTGGTGACTCTTGGGTGAAGGCATTCTTGTTACCTCAAGGTGAGGGATTGACTGAATGCATTGATGTAAAATCACTAGATGTGGTTTATTTAAGGCTGGACTTGGAATGGGATTTTCTAAGTCATATTAATCATGACATCCACAAGGGGTTGTATACCACCTTGTTCTTGGAATTCCATTCCATTTTCTTCTCTCCATCCTTCTCTCCATTATTCACCTCATTGCCGGTTGTATCATTAGTGTATATTTTGGTTGATGCATTGTTTTCTTTTTGGTAAATTCTTGTGGTTAAGACTTTAACTCTTGTTCCAAATGACATTCCCAGAGCCTACGGACTCTTTGAATGTGGGTTTGTTAGGGCATTAAGGGCATGAGCCTACTTTGGGGAAGACCCACTGACATTCCTATTTGGTGCACCAGTTAACTTCTTTTACCTAACATTTTTGCAATCTAATTTATTTTTTTCATTTCCATCTTGACATTCATTTCATCGATGTCATAGTTGTCCCTTTTTATCTATCTTTCTTATTCCCTTTTTTTTNCATAGTTGTCCCTTTTTATCTATCTTTCTTATTCCTTTTTTTTTCTGCATTCTAACACTACCGGAGGTTCGCAATTAGTCATGGGGGTATGGGGCCCAATTTTTTTGATTTTTCCTAACCCCTACACCTTTGGTAGTCATCATTAATATATCTCCAGATCCATATCAACCATAACACAACCTAGGCAATGGACTTACACTGAAGCAAGGTATCAATTACATGATGATTTATTTACCCTTGCTAATATAAGATTGTGTTGTGTGTGCAGATGACAATCATGCAACAATGGAAGGGATCTTGAAGGAACACTTGGAATGGAGCAGTGCTGGAAGCAGCTATGCAAGGAGCAAGACCGATGGTGCACTTACGAATGGACAATGAAAGATGTAATCTTAGTGTTGGCTGCAGCAACACTTTTTTTTCTCTCTCTTTCTCAACTGCCAAATGAGGCTTGATGTCAATGTAATAAGGTGTTTACTCTTGTTGTCATTAACACTAGTTTTGTCAAGTCTTGTAATGATGATCTATTCACATGTCATCCCATTAGTTC
The DNA here is from genome assembly GCA_015680685.1 of Gnetum montanum. Lineage (NCBI taxonomy): Eukaryota > Viridiplantae > Streptophyta > Gnetopsida > Gnetales > Gnetaceae > Gnetum > Gnetum montanum. The sequence continues at coordinate 38,318 of MNCI01008883.1, read as the reverse complement.
CATTTAATCAATAATCCCATACCTTCCCAATATTATTGTAAGGGACTCGAGGATGAGTTTTCATTTAGTCATGGGGGTATGATGGGACGCGATATCGCGTATCACGTCTTCCCCCGCGAAATCGCGTATGTAATATCACAATGCGTCGTCATATCTATAAATAAGAGGCAGCTCTCCCTTGTTTTATTATTCTAGGCTAGACCGTAGTGAAACTCTAGTAGATTGATCACTCTAGAGATAGAATATTTTCCATGTGCCCGCAATAGGAGTCCTAAAGTGAACAGATCTTTATTCGAGCAAACATTGTACCTGAACACAAGTTTGTGTACGGTAATAAAGATGAGCTTCTTCGATAAACCTTGCAGTGCATGGAATAGGCTAATAAGGATTTTCTGTATTGTTATTTATTATCTGTTATTTAATTTCTTTATTAGTTATTAAATCTTTCTCAACCCTTCTCTCCTAGTTAACTGCCTCAATACGACTGCTTCGAGCACATGTGTTACGCGTGGTGATCCCAGCAATGACTAGCGTTTGGTAGCCATGGTTGCATTGGTTCAAGGTGTGTATGGTAAGTGAGAACGGATGCTGATGCTAGGTTAATTTAGACTTAGTTCATTAGTTAGAGTTAGTCAATTAGTCTCTCAACCCTTCACCTTAATAGCATAGGAGATAAAACATAAAAATCATATACCTCAAACTTACTTAACCATACACCATGAAAAGTACAAGTAAATTTGGGAAGACAACAAATAATTAACCTTAAGTGTTCCATGAGGCATGTAGGCACTTAGTCTATGGAGTTCGACTGAATCGCATGTGTTACGCTCGTATTCGTATGGTTGAGTGTAGGGGTACCTCGCCACTCATCACTTGGCAAGTTTGAATGCTAGATTTGAGCCATATCCTTTAAATTTGATATAAAAAATTTACAAGCTTGATCTTGATGTTGATCATTTTTATGAGTAAAAGCTATCTCAAATAAGTGAATATACTCTTCAGCTAAGTAAGCTTTTTCAAGAATAAAAGCCTCATGTAAGTATTTATAAGTTGCCTTAGGAATATCATTGTAGTTTTGAAATCCTAATGGTGTAACTCTTTTCCAAGGATTAACTAGTTGTGGATTCACCATCTTAATAGAATTCCTTTTGGTGGTTGTACTCTTATATTTCTTTAACCTTCTCTTATAGACTAATAAACTAGATAGAAGGGGTGATCTTCTTATCTTTCTAGTCTTACTCCACTACTTGTTCCTGAAATACTACAAAACTTTGAGCTTAGTACTTCTCCAACAAGAGTCGAGCTAAGTCATGATGCTCCCCAGCATGACTGAAGCTTGAGGGCCCTACAGACAGCTTCAAGCAAAGTCGAACTCAACAAGAAATGGTTCCTTGGGATCCACAAACGACCACGACGACATCTGGCATCAAACATGATGACTTCGGAGCTCAAGATATTGGGTTTTCACTAAGTATGCAGTATCCAGTGTATACGCCCAGCGTGCACACCCCACATGTACACTCAGCACGTACAACTGATGTGTATGCCCAACATGCGATCCCAAAGACGGCATGGAAACTACACTTCAGAGCAAGATTTTGTATAAGGCATCAACTCACAGGAACAGAGCAATTATCAAGTGTCATCATGGGTTCCAGAAAGTCAAATTCTGGTCTCGACATCATGCACTTTGGAGTTCATACGCTAAGCATGTACATCCTACATGCCTAGCGTGTATGAACAGCATGTACGTCCAACGTATACACCCAGCATGTACAATGTACGCCCAGTGTGTAGCACAACGTATACTAATCAAAGCTCTCCAAAACTGTGTCAGATCAAAGCCAACCGAGTTGAACGTCCACAGGTAGCATTCTCGTGAGATCCGAATTCAAATCCGAGGGCCGAATGACTTCTTTTATTTTAGTTAAGTCTGTACGCCGAGTTCACATGCCCAGCATGTATACACTGGCGTGCAACACACTATACATTTGTAAAATTTCATTCTTTCGCACTTGGTCAATGCGCCACATGTCACCTGACCCGAGAGTCCAGCACTCCACAGCCAATCATCCCCTCTCAGACCTGAGTCTAATATCCAAACTTGTATAAAAACCCCGATTTTTGACCAGATCAGGGTTGGAAAAATTGGAGGCATCTTGGAAAAAATTTGGGCAACCCACACTGAGAAAATCTAGAACCCTGCATCCTATACGCTGGACATCAACCCTGCACGTTGAGCATACAGCCTTCACGCTGTGCCTGCAGTTCAAACCAGCACACCATCATCCCTCTACATCCACCAGGGCTCTTCGTCCACCTTGTGTCAGATTCACAACTGCGTTAGACCGGTGCATTGTAACTTTCAGTTTCACAATAATATTGCCACATTTCTTTTGCTAAGATTTGTTACAGTTTTTTGTTCATTATTGTATGCTTATTGTTTACGTTCCCTTACATTTACGCTCCGTTTAACATTAGTTATGCCGTTTACGTATAACCCAGCGTACAATATAACGGTGTAGGTTCGGGGAAATCCTTGTCTGATCTGCGTGCGGACCATTCAAGGTACTCTACCTTCGTTAATTCCAGCTTGCCCTCAAGCAAAGGTAGGGTCTTTTGTGCTTGTCCGAGGATCTCCTGGTTTCTGTTTCATTCCAGCTGGAGACTGACGATTTTGGACAGTATAAAAAATGGCGCTAGGAGAGCCTGAAACTGTTTAAACTTACTTTGATCTCATACCCCGGTCTTCCCAGATTCACATTGCACCAACACCAAACCGGGCTCTGAAATTCCCGGATCTGTACCTGGTTCTATAGAATTCCTAGCGTCTATACGTTGCTTAGCCTACTTGTACGTTGCACGCTGTAGACCCTGTCTACATGCTGCTCAGTCTACGTTGTATGCCGTAGACTCTGTCTACACGCTACTTAGCCTACCTATACGCTGCACGCTGTAGACCCTGTCTACATGTTACCTATAAGCTGTACGTTGTAAACCCTGTCTACACGCTGCTCAGCCTACCTATACGCTACACGCTGTAGACCCTGTCTACATGTTACCTGTACGTTGTATGCTGTAGACCCTGTCTACACGCTGCTCAGCCTACCTATACGCTACACGCTGTAGACCCTGTCTACACGCTACTTGTACGCTGTACGTTGTAGAACCTGTCTATACGTTGCTCAGCCTACCTATACGTTGCATGTTGTAGACCCTATCTACACGTTACATGTACGTTGTATGCTGTAGACCCTGTCTACACGCTGCTCAGCCTACCTGTATGCTGCACGCTGTAGACCCTGTCTAAACATTGCTCAGTCTACGCTGTACGTTGTAGAATTTGTTTACACGCTGCTCAGTCTACCTGTACGTTGTACACTATCTTTATACGCTGGTCGTTGAAGCCTATATGTTGAGATCCAGTCTATATGTTGTACGTTGCGAACTTAGATGTATGCTCTGATAAGTATACCAGTTTCATATCCCTTCCACAATGTTATATTCACAACCGCTCATCATGAACACTGCGAACCCCAATGCTTCAACCAAGCCCATCACAGATATCATAGGCCCCATGGTCGTTCAACAACCCGTAGTACAACCCACAACAGGGCTTTGCCGGTCTCTCAGATTGCAAGGGAGGAACCCATCATTTAACATTATAACCCAAGAGCATTACAATTTCATATGCGTAAAAATACAAGTCGGCCTAGCCATAGATCAAACTGAAATGGAGGTTAAAAGACAATATGAACTCTTTCATAGGGGAGGACATGAGTTCATTCCTTCCTCGTATGATATCATCCTTCTCCCAAAGCACTACTCTGAGCTCATCTCACAGCTCCTCCTACTAAGGAATCAGTCTCTAGATCAATCTGTGGCAAATCCTCAATTGGAAAAGGAGGATGACTTTGCAGCTCAGTCCGAGCACGAAGATTCATACCATACCCTCAACTCACAAACCTATGCAAACCCGTTGTTCCAAGTCACCCAAGCATAGATACCTCAACAGGAACCATCCACGCTTATCCCTATCCCTCCTGTAACTGATACACAACTTAACACAGTTCCCCTTGCTATCCCCCTCATTACAACAGTATCCCCATTCTCACAAATACAACCTCCTCAAAATAATGTAGGAGTAACCTTCCCACCCAGAGTGATCAAGATGCCACATGTGATACTAGCTTCTACATCCACTCATTATATACCGCGGTTCCAAACCCAAGGAGCCCCTTTCACCACTGTAACTCAACAAGTTCAGAGTGTCCCAACACAAAGCGTGATCGGGCAATGGGCTGCAATTGGTGCTCAACCGCATCAACCCCCTCACTATAACATACTGCCTCATAAAATTTTACCCGCTAACATTCCTCAAGTACAACCACAACAACAACAGTAGCCCTTTACCTACAATGCACCTCCCCTAGTACCACCCACTATAAGCATTCCGCAAGCGCAGCCTCCAACCACACAACTTTCTTCCTTCCAGCCCACTGTCCAACAATCTAACTTGTATACTGTACAACATCATCAACCTACTATCTCACCTAGTTCCCAAGACTGGGCTAATGCCAAAAAGCTAATGCAGGAGCTAATTGATGAGGTCAAACGCCTCAAAATAGCCACCGACAGAGAGCTTAAGGTAGTGGACTTCTATCATGATGACCCTATTAGCTCTTCGGTTCTACCTCTGACACTACCTAAGGGTGTTTCCTTACCCACATTGACTAAATACAATGGGGAGATAGACCCCAACGCTAGCCTTATAACGTTTAGATTAGAATGCATGCTACTTCAGGCATGGCCACATGCCATTCTGCAAGTGTTCCCCATGTCCCTCATAGGGAGAGCACTTGATTGGTATCAAGCCTTACCACGAAACTTAATATCTTCTCTAGAAGAATTGTTACACCAATTCATTATCAGGTTCAAGTATAACTTGAAGCCTGAAGCGACACTTGATAGCCTCATACAGGTCAAGCAAGCACCGCTTAAACCTGTCCAAAAATTCATTCAACGGTGGAGTGCTGCCCTCAATGAGCTCCATGAGCCAATCCTAGAGACGTATCTCCTCACCATCCTAAAAGGCACTATCAATGATTTTGTCAAGTCCAAATTATATTATCTCAATGCACACACTCTTAGTCAGGCATTTGTACAAATCAAGAACATAGAGGAGGCAGCCCAAAACAGCCACGACCCTGCCTATTCAGCCTTTAAAAATCAACATAATAAGAAAGAAAAAGAAAAGGCTAAAATAACTATAGCGGCAGTAGCGGAAACACAACAAGAGAATGTGGGACAACAAGGCAAACCACCAGCTGCCCCTACTAATTACGGTAGACCCACTCCTGCTATTGTGCTCGAATCGTCCCCATCACAAAATCCTACACCGGGTCGTGTGAGAAAATTCGAGAGGAAGGACCCCTCTCAATATACGTCATTGCCCATGAAACCCTCACAATTATTCGACCAACTCTTGAAGGCCAAACTGATGAAACATAAACAATTATCCCCCGTAGCAATCCAAAGACATGATCGGTTCTATCAATTGGTTTAGAACCAAAGCCTGGCAACGCCAGATGAGCCCCTAGTTCCAAAAGGCTTTAGAATGGACCATTTTTGTAATTATCATCAACGTAATGGACATGGCACTGACTATTGTTTCACTCTAAAACAAGATATCCAATGGATGATCGACGGAGGTCAAATCACTTTTGATGAAGCCAATTCGGTCCAACCACAAAACCAGGCCATGAGCATATATAAAGATCCTCTAAATACTAAAGAAGCACCATATATAATTAACACCATCTACTTTGATAACAAACCAGAAACACCTAGAATTAATACCATCCATTCCGATCATGAGCAGCAAATTCCTAAGAAACCATTTGTAGTGCATATTCCTCCCACTGTACAAACACCTGTGCCTCAACCATCATACTCCCCACAAAAACCTTATGTCATCCGAATACCCCCTGTCGTAGCAATCTCTACCACGCCACCACCAAAACCATACGTAGTACATGTACCTCCTACCACTACTGCCGCAAATACACAATCACCTCTTACTCGGCCCGCTCCCTACGTAGTCTGAGTATCACCTGCGATTGTAGCTACGGATGTACAACCCCCAGCTAGGGCAACTCCATATGTTGTTAGGATACCTGAACGTCCTGATGACCACCAATCCTCCACTCCACAAGCATAGAATAAACCGATCCCCTATGTCATTAGGATGCCTAGCCAGCTTGACATTTAACTTCATTCAACCGTCCAACCGTAACCCTGCCCTGCTCCATACGTTGTACAGATTCCAAAGCAACCTGAGATTCAGAAACCAATTGTTCCCCCACATCACACACAAGAACACCTGGCAGACAAGCTTACATGGGAACACTTGGAGAAGGAACATCAACGACTAGCCTTAGGACCTCCCAAGCCTACCCCTCTAAGTGCTATACCCATGACATCGCCTAACAATAAATCAAACGCAGGCTATGTGGGTGAATCATTTGGAAAGCATGATACGTCTAGACCAACGGTTGTAGGTACAAATGATAAACCAACTATGCATGAGATAAAACTGTTGGGCCCGATGGACCAAATGACTATCGACAAACATACGCCCAACAGTAAAGACTTAGCAACAACTCTAACACAAGTCACGCAGGCGCTTAAACAGAAAAACACTTCATTAAGCTTATATGACCTAGTGTTAACTTCGCAAACCCACCGCGAAGCCCTAGTACGCATGTTGACATCCATCCCAGTAAGCGATGACTTACCTCCAAATGAACCTTCAATTCATGCAGTAATGTATTCGCCTCAAGGATCGACTCCTAAGTCACTAGGTTTCCACAATGACAACATCAAAATGGATGAGAAAATAGGAGAAGTGACAACTGCACCTATGTTCATAATGATACGAATAAATCAATTCAAAATACATAGAGTGCATGTAGATGACAGAGCCGCTACAAACGTAGTACCCTATCCCATTATCGAACAATTAGGGCTTACGAAACTAATTAGACCAACCGCCACCACATGTTTGAAATCGTTCAATGGATCACGCATAGTAGTAAAAGGCACCGTGACTTTGGACTTTATAGTAGGGGATCAATTTCCCACATCTGTCGACTTTGTGGTCATTGACGAAATGCCAAGGTTCAATTTAATATTGGGAAGGCCCTGGTTAGCCCAACTAAAAGTAGTCTCTTCCCCCATACACCAAGAGATTCACCTGCCTTACGAAGGTGGTGAAATCATTATACATGGGGAGGCTGCTACACCTACCATCTCATCACATATGGATATAGACCAAGGCTCAGAGGTTAAGTTCGAAGAGCCTAAACAAGATGATACAAATGAACAATAGAGATGCACGCAACTAGTAAGCAATAATCTATTAAACACAAAGAAAAATTTACCTAACCCAGAAATACTCAGGCCTGAAATTGTACATATACAGCCTCACCTAAAAACTACAACGAACGTAGAAACCACAATACATGCAGAAACACCAGAAAGCACCAATGCAATAACTGTTCCATTAGACGTTCCTTGGGCTGAATTACCGTTCAACGTGATCAATGAAGGAGACGCTGAATATAGAATCATACCCGTTAACGCTACTCCTAATGTTAAAATGAGGAAAATCAAAAAATTACTAAGCCAATAAACGACATTCAAGTTCGGAACGATGTTAAACTATATTCACAGTCTGAAACGACATTAAACTATCACATGTCCACAACGACATAAAAATAGCCACGATTAGAAATGGTCGGTCTACCAAGAAATCCACCAGCATCACCTGAAACTTCCCTTGTTTACACATGGCCCGAAATGGCCTTAAACTAAACCATTTTCTTACACTTTGTTTTTCTCGCAAATTCAAGTTCATTGTTCGAATTTATGCTTATATTGTCGTGTTATCAATAATAGTTTTTCTTCACATTTTCCTTTTCACAATTATCCTTCGATTATAATTACATTCCTACTTGCATTCCCACTTCGTGCATTACACTTAAACAACAAAACAAACCAAAACATTTTACATTGCCGCATCGTGTTTACATTTAAACAACAAGAGCCAAAAAGAAAAATAAAAAAAAATAAAAAAATACAGAAATATATTTATATGTAGTCATATACAGTTAGACAAGTACAACAATTAACTGATTCCATTCACCAGTTCAATAAAACTCAAGGAAAAACATTTAGTTTACGATTCATGTAAAATTATGAGCCAGGATAGTTTCAAGATCAAAACTAAACATCAAGGATGGGAGGGCTGTCCCCTTCAGACTTGCTGGCACCATGGGTCCCCACTCCGTTGGGGCCACCTTCTTGAACATCGTCATCACCTCGACCCTATAAAAAGCAAAAGAAACAATCAACATAAGAAGAAAAGAGAAAAATCCCAAAAGTTATTCAACGAACAAAATTCACAAGAACAAACTGCTTACCGTAGGAGACCCCCCTAAACCGAATTCCAACCGATGGAGAATTTCTTCCTTGGAGATGCTAGCCCAGTTAGTTCCATCGAGGACTAAATCGACATTCGCTAAGGCCTTCCCTTTGTCAACTGCCAACCATGTGGGACGTTTCAAGGGAAATTCACCCATAGAGACCTCCCCAGAAGTAATCGTGATTACCCTCTTGGGCGATTCCATCTCAACAATGGTATTCTTAGCAAAGGTATCAAATGCAGAATGTAGACCCAGACCCTCTACGAACATTTCAAGCTGACCCTTCTCTATAGATACTTCTTTTAATGATTTCTTGTAATGATGCTTATGGTTCTTCTCATCTTGACCCCACTTCCGCACCTTGGAAGCGAAAGCATTCCAATCCTAATACTTGAGGTTCAATAAATCTATCTGGGCCTTACGCTCTGCTAGTTTCCGAGTCAATGATGTATGATGATTCAACAAGTTCCAATACCTCGTATAAGTGATCTTGGAAGTTCTCCAAGAACGATCACCTGTTAATTTGGCTGAGGTGAACTCATAACGACCTTTGAGATAATCAGGTTCAGCCGATAACTCGGAAACCTCTCTTTCCCTTGCCTAGATCTGCAACCATAGCTATTCAATGGAGCGCCTATAGGTCCAAAGCGATTTGGCATTATGCACAAGACATTCCGCCACCTTGTCATAGACCTGTCTTGGTACCTATCCAACTTCTGGCAGTAGTGCAGGCAAGCTGTCAATACAAATAGCCTCAGACAGATCCCACTTTAGTTTAGCCCCTACCCACACGAAAAGAATAGGCATTAGATCTTAAAAGGCAAAAAAGAATGTCAAACTTGAAGGCTGCAAAACGCTTGAAACATCTGTACCTATTTCAAGGTGAGCTTGCTGAATGCATTCGACCACCTCGTCGATGATACTGGTGACGAAATCCATTTTTCTTGGCATCTCGGTCCAAGTAAATGGTTCATGAGTACGAGATGGATTAGCCTCAGTGGTCGTTTCAGTGGGAGCCACTATCATAGGCACTTCTAACCGCATCGTAGGAATCGTCCTAGTTTCAATATCTTTGTCTGGAAGTGATAAAAAACATAAAATTAAAACACCACATAAGGAAAACAATGATTCACAATGCAACGCAATAAAACAAAAGAAAATATACTAGATTCTCTATTCCCTTCTTGGTTCGAAGGGTCACCAAGGTTCAATCTTCCCTTAACGAAGCTACTAAATATTTCATCAACACCATCCCAGTCATCGACCAGTTCTGTCTCCGTGGTGTCTTCCGCCAGCTCTTCAGTCACTTCCACCTAATCTTTGCCGACCTCTTCCTCCTCAATTAAATCCGTTGGGACTTCCTCCTTCTCGATAATAGTTTCTAGCTCCTATCTTCTCACTTCCCGAGTCAAGTCTGAAGACATTAGTTTCATGTAAACGGTCAAAAGGAAAAAATAATGAATAAGACAAAAATGACGATAATGGTAATACAATAAGTGCATCAAGCTTACTTACCTCAAATAGGCATTTTGAATCGTATACGCTTCACCCTTGGCTCTTCCACTGTTGAGGCCACCTCTTTAGGGCATTCGTGCTTCTGAATCTTTGATTTGGCTTTCCCGATGGTCTCCTTGATCACCTGATCAGCCCTCCTAGCAGTGTAAGGCACATTATCTAGTTCCAACCCCACACTATCATGTGTATGAATTGAAGCACCAGATGACCCCTCTGTTGTGACAGAAACTGATTCATCGATCTGCTCGGGTGCATCTTCAGACTCAGCTACCTCGAACAAATGGTTAATCCATGGGCAAGATAATTGAATACGATCCCGCAAAACATATTTGTTATCTGCACAAACCACCAAAAACTCGACTAGACGACATAGATAACCGGTGAAGAACGTGAAGGTAAAATGAGACTGTGCCTCAACATTTGAACGCAACCGCACTATCTCCCTATGGAAACCCAACAACAAAAATTGGGCCCAATTATAATGCATCCCAGTCTCTAAAATGGTCCGCATGATGCACATGGCTTCCACCCCAAGACTCTTCACTTGAGACAGGGATTTAGGAAACACCTGTGCCCTAAACAGGGGATACAGTTCATTGACTTCCACCACCTTTGATGTTCCTTGCATAGGGAACCCCTTAGAGCCCTTGAGAATGCTCAACAAATCTTCTATCTCACGCACCACATGGAGCTCCTTCTGCGCCCTATCCAAAACCATGTTCACACCATCTGTTGGGACACCGAAGAGGTCTGAAAAGAAATCAACAGATGAAAAACTATTTTGACACCCTTGATATGGGTGTTGTAGTAAGTGATAGAGTTGTCAAACGAATCAACAATTCCAATCATTTTAGCTATAGAAACATCAGGGCTTGGGGTTGTGAATAGCTCCATGAGGCCAGCATCATTCAAACAATGAACAATAGATGGTGGGGCATTGGTACGCAACCATCGCTGCAGCTTGCTGATCTCCCCAAATTTCATCGACAGGGTGCTCTCAGTCCGCCCTGTCATAATAGGGTCTTCGTTGAGGGGGACATTAACTGTAAACACAATGTAAAACCATAGCACCAGTATGACCAATGTTGTGGCTAAACAAACAAACTAAGGTGTCAGAGAAATGTCATCACTTACCTTCAGTCGTGGGATTCACGTTGCTAGGACCCAAGTCAATATCACAGGGGAAAACCGATCTATTAGGTGACCAATCTCCATGTAGCCACCCTCGAGCCGCACATTGCGCAAACACCCTAGAAAATCGCTTATGAAAATANACATTAACTGTAAACACAATGTAAAACCATAGCACCAGTATGACCAATGTTGTGGCTAAACAAACAAACTAAGGTGTCAGAGAAATGTCATCACTTACCTTCAGTCGTGGGATTCACGTTGCTAGGACCCAAGTCAATATCACAGGGGAAAACCGATCTATTAGGTGACCAATCTCCATGTAGCCACCCTCGAGCCGCACATTGCGCAAACACCCTAGAAAATTGCTTATGAAAATAAACAATGTCACCCTTAGTCTGAGCTAATACAGCTCCGCGAAGGGTGGGACCTACCATGAAGGTCTCTAAAGCAGTGTGAGCCAGTGCAAGTCCGTCATCACTTATGCGTATTTCATCTTTGTCAACTTGGGGCCTGCAAAAGAAAAGTCATCAGAACAGGAGCAAACACTAAACAATAGAATAGAAATGAAAAATTAAACAACCTTACCTCTCCACCCTGTACACCGTGCCCGGAGGGTTCTGAAATAATGTATGTGCACGTGCAGCCAAAAATAAGGTGCTATTGAGATAGTGAGGGCCACATGGCAATAAGTCCCATACACACGATAACGGACGGGTAGATCTGGGCCCTCCAGAGGGACCATCCTCAATCGCAAGTGGTCCCTCGTCAATGTCCACCATGAAAGCCATGACGCCGTTTGAAGATCCTGGTAACATTGCTTCAAGCACGCTCTGCACTACTTGTTTGCTTAGATGGGATCATATCACTACCTTGAATCTATCTAAAATGAAGGCAAGGAACTCACAGGCCCCTTCCCTGAACCATACCCCATTATTATCAATAGTCATATCAAGGGTAGGTTCGTCGGTATCAAGGGGCTTGAACTAGGCCAGTACCCCAACTAGCTCAACCACTAATAGGAAAGGCTCAGGATCCCTGCAAATAACCAGAATGCCTTGGTAAATCAGTTATACACGGAAATGAAATAAAGAAACGAAGTTTCATATTGAAGGCCAATACTTTGAAAAAGTTGCAAACTATTTACGCTCGGTGTGCAGACCCTGCACGCTGCAGAAATTCTTTACGCTCGGTGTGCAAACCCTGCACGTTGCAAAAACTATCTACACTCAGCGTGTAGACTCTACACGTTGCAAAAACTATTTATGCTCGACATACAGACCCTGCACGCTGCAAAAACTGTTTACGCTCGGCGTGCAGACCTTGGACGCTGCAAAAACTGTTTACACTCGGTGTGCAAACTCTGCACGCTGCAAAAATTTTCTACGCTCAGCGTGCAGACTCTACATGCTACAAAAACTGTTTATGCTTGGCATGCAAACCTTGTACATCGCAAAAACTATCTACGCTCGGCGTGCAAACTCTGCATGCTACAAAAACTGTCTACGCTCGGCGTGCAGACTTTGCACACTGCAAAAACTGTTACGCTCAGCGTGCAGACTCTACACACTGCAAAAACTGTTGCGCTCAGCGTGCAAACTTTGCACGCTGCAAAAATTGTTTACACTCAGCATCTAGACTATTTACGCTCGGTGTGCAGACTCTGCACGCTGCAAAAACTATTTACGCTCTACATGCAGACCCTGGACACTGCAAAAACTGTTTATGCTCAGCGTGCAGACCCTGTACGCTGCAAAAACTGTCTACGCTCGGCGTGCAGACTCTGCATGCTGCAAAAACTGTTTACGCTCAGCGTGCAGACTTTGCACGCTACAAAAATTGTCTACGCTCAACGTGCAGACCCTGCACGCTGCAAAAACTACCTACGCTCAGCCTCATCCCCACACGCCAAAACATACAACCAAGATCTCGCGCAAATCCCATACGCCCAAATAACAAATACAAAAGAAAGCAATTAACTGAGATGAGATTAGGGCCTACCTGCGCGCTGATATGGGCCACGATGGAATCCTAGGCCTAGGCAAACACTGCACCATGGCCTCACTTTCCTCCACGAAGGTCAAGTCAGGCCCATTCCTCCCCTGGCCTTCTACCTTCTTGCCCTTGCCCATCCCGGCGTTCTGTACACTAAATCTCACAAGTTCACGCTGGGGTTTGATCTTGTAAGCCAAGTTGAATCCTGCACGCTGGGGTTTGATTCTTTAAGCTCATGTTGGGGTTTGGTTCTTTATGCTCATGCTCACGCTAGGGTTTGATTCTTTACGCTCACACTACGACTTAGGTTTACGCTCACGCTGCTGTTTGATTCAAGTTTACGCTACCCTCAATAACTGACAGGTTCATGCTCACGCTTGCTAGTCTATATATAGCTCCGCGTTGACCCCGTCGCCGCTGCTGCTGCCTTGAATATTTTAATAAATTTAATCAAAATTATTCAAGGTACAAAGTACGGAAAATACAAAACAAAATAATGAAATAACGAACACTACCACATACCATGTTCCCTGGTAAAGCAATTTCGGTTGCCCACACTGAACATTTTGGTGCAAACTCTTCAGTACAGATCATACATCAACTAGACAGCATCAACGCACAGTTAAACGGCCCGGTAAGGCCTTAAACTTCCACATATGGCCCAGTAAGGCCTGAAACTATCACATACGGCCTGGTAAGGCCTTAAACTGCCACATACGGCCCGGTAAGGCCTTAAACTACCACATACGGCCCGGTAAGGCCTTAAACTACCACATTCGGCCCGGTAAGGCCTTAAACTACCACATATGGCCTGGTAAGGCCTTAAACTGCCACATTCGACCCGGTAAGACCTTAAACTGCCACATTCAGCCCGGTAAGGCCTCAAACTGCCATGCATCCAAATACAATGATAAACTACCACTGTATACATACACATGATTTACGTTGCCTAGAAACGGGTAACAACCCCTACTGCCCTCTATTTGTTGGTAGGAGCAAGCCCGATGGATTACCAGCATCTATTCACACCATTGACCATCGACAGACCATACGGAAAGATCACAAGAGAAATCAACATAAATTCCATCAACTTAGGTCCATCAACAGAAGACATAGTCATAACCTCAACACAACAAACATTAGACAACTACAAAGGTATGACAAAATCTCTCGACATAGAAGCTAATAGCATCACTGAAGACCCTTTAACTGAAACCCCCATCGCTATGCCTGATGGTGAAGTTAAGGTATTAAAATTGAGCACACTATTGCAACCTCAACTAGCCAAAGACATAGAACATGTGCTTCAAGACAACATAAAATCATTCGCTTGGTCTTACACTGACATGCCTGGGTTAGATCCTCGAATCGTCCGGCACAATATTATACTTGATCCAAAATTAAGGCCAGTGAAACAAAAAGCATGAAAGGTTAAGCCTGAGGTAGCGTTGGAAGTGCACAATGAGATCACCAAACTCTATTAGGCAGGTTTCATTCGGGTTGTTGACTACGCTGATTGGGTATCCAACATGGTCATTGTCCCGAAGAAGAATGGAAGCATTCGCCTATGCATTGACTTTCGGGACCTCAACGTTACGACCATAAAAGATGATTTTCCCCTACCCATCATCGATCAACTTGTTGACTCAACTGCTGGGCATGCCTTGTTATCTTTTATGGATGGCTTCTCAGGATATAACCAGATACGCATTAACTCGGAACATCAGCTTCGGACTACCTTTATGACACCATGAGGTACCTTCTGTTACACGATGATGTCATTCAGTCTCAAGAACGCTGGGGCCACATATCAAAGAGCAATGACATTTATTTTTAGCGATTACATACTTCATTTGCTCAATGATTATGTAGATGACATCACAATTAAATCGAAAACACCATAGCAACACATCCAAGATTTAGATTTGGTCCTAAAACGTTGCTTAAAATACGAACTTAGGCTCAACCCGAAGAAATGTGTTTTCGGAGTAAAAACAGGCAAGATGCTAGGCTTTGTAGTGTCAGAAACAGGAATACGAGTGGATCCATATAAGGTTAAAGCTGTTATCAATCTAAAACCACCAAGCAACATTACTGAACTTCGGGGTCTACAAGTAGATTATAGTTTATCAAGCGTTTCATAGAAAAACTGTTGGACAAGTTGAAACCCATGAACCATTTGCTATGACAGTGCCAAGAAGCCTTTGATCACATTAAAACAGCACTGGCTCAGCTACCAATAGTGTACCCTCCACAGAACAATAAACCCTTCTATATCTACCTCACCACATTGGATTCATCCATCACTTCTATGCTCTGCCAAAAACGAGACGATGGAACTGAAGTCCCTGTTTATTATTTGAGCCATGCATTAGTGGCCCACGAAAAGAAGCAGAACAAGGTAGAGAGGTCATGTTTAGCCCTTGTCTTTTCCCTAAAGAAATGGCGACATTACCTCTTCCATAACCAAGCCAACATAATCTTCAAAGATAATGTGCTTAGGGCCATCACCGGTAACATTTACGAGTCAAGCAGAAAAGCACATTGGAAAGCCATAATAGCTAAATTCGACCTTCATTACATAGCGTAGTCATCAGTCAAGGGTCAAGCCATAGCAAACCAACTAACCACATCACCAACACATGATCAAACAACAATAGAGCCAAAGTTTCCAGACGAAAACATGAGCACGATAGACATAGTTCCCGATGAGTACGAAGCCATTTTGAACTTTGATGGAGCATCCACCTCTCAAGGGGGAAGTGCTGCCATCATCATCACCTATCCCTTTGGGGAGATCTGACCCTTTGCTTACCGCTTCAACTTTCATTGTACTAACAACATAGCAGAATATGAAGGTCTCCTTAGGGGCCTTACGGCAGCATTAGCTTCCAACATCACACGACTTGTAGTCAGAGGAGACTCACAACTAGTTTTAAACCAAGTCACAGACATTTATACATGCAAAGCGCAACATTTACAACCATACTGTGATTTAGCTAAACACTTACTGAAGTAATTTGAAAGTATGGCCATGCAACATGTTTCCAGAAAAGATAACACCATTGCAGATGCACTTGCCACGCTAGCTCTAAACATATCGCCAAACATTTTCCATATGTTACCTAGCTCTATAATCAGTTGTGCTAAACCCATAACTGATACCCTCGATGAATTACCGATTGCATCCGTTAGTACAACACACACAATAGAATGGTATGACGACATAAAAGAATACCTTCTACGCGGTGAAACACCACAACACCTAATGAATGCACAAAAGGATGCTGTACGAAAACATTCTCGACAATATGCACTAGTAGGGGACACGTTGTGTCATCAATCCTATGAAGGCATACTGTTAACATGCGTTAGTAGCGCTGATGCCCAAACCATCGTCGAGCAAGTACATGATGGACTATGTGGAGGGCACATAGCACCTAAAGTAATGGCAATTAAAATAAGACATTTAGGCTATTATTGGCCACACATGGAGTATGATTGTCTCTCCAAGACAAAAATGTGCAGTATCTGTCAAAAACATAGCAATCTGATACATGTTCCACCAAATGAGTTACATACAGCGCAAATCACCTGGCCCTTCCAAAAGTGGGGGTTAGACCTTATCGGGCCAATAACACCCTCATCCTCTGCAGGGCATAGCTTCATCATAACCGCGAAAGAGTATTTCACAAAGTGGGTAGAAGCTATTCCCCTTAGAAAAACCACATCCAGAAATATATGCAACTTCGTTCTCGAAAACATTGTGACCCGTTTTGGCATCCCCATGACCATCATCACTGATAATGGGCCATAATTCAGCAGTGCTGAAACCTGAAATTTCTGTGAAAGCCTAGGAATCAAACATTCATTTTCATCCCCTTACTACCCTCAGAGCAATGGACAAGCTGAAGCCACAAATAAAATCATCGTTACAGTACTTAAAAAGATGCTTACCCGAAGCAAGAAAAGATGGCACAAATAGCTAGGATACGCGTTGTGGGCTTATCGTACTATGCATCAGACTTCCATAGGTAAAACACCATATAATCTTGTTTATGGTTCAGAAGATGTTTTACCCTTGGAGTTATAGGTACCATCTTTAAGGATCACACTCTCTAGACTCCTCGACGAAGGGCAAAACAATGACCTACACATTGTTGACTTGGACTTGGTAGAGGAGGAACGTATACGTGTGCTCGATCAGATTGAGTGGTACCAAAAATGACAACAATAATGCCATCGACATGATGTTCATAAGTGCCCTATCAAGGAAGGTGACCTTGTACTCAAAGCCGTTCGGGAACACCCAGACAAATTCTCAGCCAATTGGGAAGGGCCCTACTTGGTCACCAAAGTGTACAATAATGGAGCATTCAAATTAGCTGACATGGAAGGGAACGAGCTTGCAAATCCAACCAATCATTTGTCCTTAAAATAGTTCCACGTTTGAGCATGGACTCAAGTACGCTCTTGTCCTGGCATCATGACAATAAACTGATACCATAGCTCGTCCTGGCATCATGACGATAAACTGATACCATAGCTCGTCCTGGCATCATGACAATAAACTGATACCACAGCTCATCCTGGCATCATGATGATAAACTGATACCATAGCTCATCCTGGCATCATGATGATAAATTGATACCACAGCTCGTCCTGGCATCATGATGATAAACCGGTACCACAGAATGTCCACAATGACAATAAACTAGCACCTGTTCGGTACGACATTAAACTGCCACAGTCTCGTTCGCCAGAGTCTGCTAAGACTATAAATGGGTTTGCCTCTGCACGGTCTGCCAAGACTAGAAACTAGTAATGTATCATCTGCCACGACACTAAACGAGAAATGTCCAATGGGTCATGACATAAAACTAACCCACAATAGTCCACTACGACTATAAACTGGCAACTTCATCTGTAGCCTCCCAATCTGTAGCTGCATTCAAACTTCATCAGAGTCACTACCTCGCTCGCCATCATCCGACCCTAACAACATTATTGCTATTCATATACAGTGCCTAAAATCTCATCCGGTGCCTTTGTTTCATCAGTAGCTATTCAAGTCTAAGCTTGCTTACTCACTCATGGTTTTCTTGTCTTCTTGGAGTTGTGTTTGTAGGATGACACTCAGAGATGTTTGTACAAGAATGCACTTCATCACAGCAGCAAGGTAAGACATTATTCATAACACACATGACAAGACTAATCAAGCCATTCACTAGTACATCTCCCGTTACATATCCCACCTATCCCTCATTATATTCTACTTAGTTACATCCCGGACACACCTAGTACAGCCTGAAACATTGAACACACTGTTGCACACTGCAACCCTCTTAAGCAGTTGCAACCCACAACATAGCATTTGAGCATGCAAAAAAAAAGCCCTTTCCATACAAGCCCTTGGTAGAAAGGCAGTTGTCTTGAAAGCAAATGCTCATGTCTCAAACGATCAAGTAACATCTCGTTGCATGGCTTTGGCTCTTCGCCAACAAGTTCCCTCTAAACACTAAACAAAGGCCCTGTTCCTCCAAAGAATGCAACACATCATCACGTGGCTTTGGTTGTGTCAACAAGTCCTCTTAAACACCAAACAAGAGTCTCGTGCTGTCAAAGGATGTACACATCATGTTTTGATCCCAAATCTGCTAAAAAATAGCTAAACAATAGCTATTGACAAAGATAAGCATGACCCACACACATACCCAGACATCCTCTTCACCACGCGCAAGCCCTTGATCGGTTACCAATCCCTATAGTTCCTATTTTCCTATCCAATACAAATTTCATTTCCCCAATCCTATGTATTACTGAACATGGTACGATGATGTCTGGCCAAGTGCTAAAGGACAATGTCTCTACCAAATTGCTTATGGTGTTTTGTACTTCTTTGTCGACGCTTCTCAGGTTGATTCCTCCAAGCATCAACAAAGAAAGGCCAATGAAACACCAAAAAATTCTGAACTTAGTACTTCTCCAACAAGAGTCGAGCTAAGTCATGACACTCCCCAACATGACTGAAGCTTGAGGTCCCCACAGATAGGTTCAAGCAGAGTCAAACTCAATAAGAAACGGTTCCCTAGGACCCGCAAACGACCATGGCGACATCTGGCATCAAACATGGTGACTTTGAAGCTCAAGATACTGGGTTTTCACTAAGTATGTAGTATCCAGCATATACTCCTAGCATACACTCCCGGCGTATACACCCAGCGTGCATGCCTCACATGTATGCTCAGCATGTATGACTGACATGTACGCCCAGCATGCGATCCCAAAGACGGCATGGAAACGGCACTTCAGAGCAAGATTTTGTACAAGGCATCAACTCACAGGAATAGAGCAATTATCAGGTGTCATCATGGATTTCAGAAAGTCAAATTCTGGTCTCGACATCATGCACTTTGGAGTTCATATGCTGAGCATGTACATCCTACATGCCTAGCATGTACGAACAACGTCTACTCCCAATGTATACGGCTAGCATGTACAATGTACGCCCAGTGTGTAGCATAATGTATACCAATCAAAGCTCTCCAGAACCATCTCAAATCAAAGCCAACTGAGTTGAATGTCTAGAGGCAGCATTCTCGTGACATCCGAATTCAAATTCGAGGGCTGAATGACTTCTTTTGTTTTAGTCAAGTCTGTATGCCGAGTTCACATGCCCAACATGTATATGCTGGCGTACAGCAGTATACGCTGGCATGCAGCACGTTGTACATTTGTAAAATTTCATTCTTTTGCACTTGGTCAACGCGCAACATGTCACCCAACCCGAGAGTCCAACACTCCACAGCCAATCATCCCCTCTCAGACCCGAGTCTAACGTCCAAACTTATATAAAAACCCCGATTTTTTACCAAATCAGGGTTGGACAAATTGGAGGAATCTTGGCAAAAATTTGGGCAACCCACACTGAGAAAATCCAGAACCCTGCATCCTATACGCTGGACCTCAACCCTGCATGCTGAGCATACAGCCTTCACGCTATGCCTGCAGTTCAAACCAGCACACCATCATCCCTCCGCATCCACTGGGGCTCTTCATCCGCCTTGTGTCAGATTCACAACTGCGTTAGACCAGTGCATTGTAACTTTTAGTTTCACAATAATATTGCCACATTTCTTTTGCTAAGATTTGTTACAATTTTTCGTTCATTATTATATGCTTACTTTTTACGTTCCTGTACGTTTACACTCCATTTGACATTAGTTACACCATTTATGTATAACCCAGCGTATAGTATAATGGTGTACGTTCGGGGAAATCCTTGTCTGATCTACGTGCGGACCATTCAAGGTACTCTGCCTTCGTTAATTCTAACTTGCCCTCAAGCGAAGGTAGGGTCTTCTATGCTTGTCCGAGGATCTCTTGGTTTCTGTTTCATTCCAGCTGGAGACCGATGATTTCGGACAGTACAGTTCCAAACTCAAAATCCTTTTTTGTTCTTCTTTTGATGAATAATCAATCTTATAATCAAGAATTTCTTTTGAACCTTTGAAATCTTCCAAACTATCAATCTTCTTGGTCATGAACTCAAAATAGAATCTAATTTCTTAAGCCTTTTTCACAAAAAATAATTGTTAGTGTGTTAGGACTATCAGGCTTATGAACTTAGAGGACAAATTTTCAGCCCTCTTTCTAGCACCAAAAGAACTATTGATGACCATTTGAGACTAGACCATCAATGTTGGTGTCTTCACAGTCTCATGACCTTGGAAAGTCATGGGATCAAAGATGTTCTTCAAACAAAGTTTAGGTGCTTGTTGGTATTTGGCAACACCAAGACCTAGATACCTCCAAATAGACTCAATGGTAATGAAACAAACTAAACATATGCACTTGTTGTTGTAAATGTTGAAATGGTTGGTTTATGTATGAAACTGTAATTGGCTTTCATAATAGAAATTCAACTATCTTTATCAAATACTATGAGTTGTTGGAGATTCCTATTTTGTTCAAATCACTTAGCTTATATAGTCTCTATAGTATGTTACTTGTAGCAAATAAAATTTTTCAAAATTGTTTGAGCAAAATTCTGCCAATCTACTCCTAATTTCTTATAAAGAGAAAGTTCCACAAGAAAATTAGAAATAGAGCAAGATTCAATGGACTTAGAGAGAGGAAGAAAAGAAAGTAGAGTTGTGTGAAATCTTAAATATTTAAGCAAGAAAAATTGACATGAAGAAACACTTTATAATAAATTTATTCCTAATTCAATAACTATGAATTGTCCAAACTTTTTGAGCTCAACAAGAAATTCCATAAAGACAATCTTATTATACTACCAAAAATCACTGTGTAAACAACAAAGTACAAATCTCTATTTTGGCTAGTTAATAGTTGTCAAAGATTGCATTCAATAGAACTTTCAAGAAATTTGACAATTTCTAGATTTAAGCAAGACAAATTGACATGAAGAAACACTTTAAAAATAAAGAAACTATTTTAGTCATTTCAAAATACCAAATATTTTCCTAGATTATCTATGCTAAAAATAGGTAAATTCATTCAGAAATTACTATTAAATTACTCTTGAGGATTTTCAACAACATAAGCTCTTCTATGGAAAATCTTAATAGAAGTCTAATATTGCACACAACTAGAGCTATAAAAGGAACATAGGAAAAATCCCAAAGTTAAATGCCAATCACGATACTATCTAAGCCATTAGCTAAGTAACTAAAACAAAATGGGAAGAAATGAACTCACAGCATTAAAAAAAAGAAGCTGAATTGATGTCTTTAACAAGCCATGCTTTTACAATATTCAATCTTCTTGTAAGTTTCTTCCCTTAATTCTCCCCTTTTCACTCTACCTTTGAAGCCTTTTTATAGTGCCTTTGGGTAGTTACAATAATCATGAAAAATTAAGGGTATTACAAATATCTAAGGGATTAATTTATAACCACCCTAGAAGTTATAACTTGCATAGGAAGTTATTAGAAATTTGAGCTATGGTTGTCAAGTGTTTCCTTGGTAACAAATATCATAGCTAGTTATAAAAATTAGAGAAAAACATGCCATAGCTGGCAAGTGTCTCATCACAAATATTGAGGAATAGTTATCTATGGAAAATTTTAATTTCCCAAGAATTAAATTTACTAAATATTTATAAATCCTTTCTTTCTCAAACCTTAAATCTTAGCCTTCTTTTTATATTTAAAAATTTGGCAAATGTAATTTAATTTTTGAAAATATTCGTTATGAAGGTTGTGTATCTTTGATGACATACATTGTTATACATCATGTTTAATGTATCCTCATTTTGTAAGGTTTGTAAGCCTTACATCCATTGTACCATGAATTGTATTGTCTTCATTCTGTGTCAAGAGGTGGTTCTACCATTTTCCTTCATTTCATCACCATCTCTGCCTTGTAGCCATAGATGCCATGGAACCCTCTACTGGTGGACTCTCAAAACTACACCTCTCTTATCAAAGGAAAATTTCATGCTTGAGTACCCATCGACAATAGTGTAGAAACAGCTGCATAATTGCTATCCATCCTTGCTGCTGGTGAATATGTTGATCTTGCAAGAATGTCTTCTATACACATTCACCACCTTGGTGACCATCTTCCCACTACCCCTTGTGGCCTATTTTCATTGGCATAATAGGCCATGTATTTCATGTCTATCTCTAGGTCATTGTGAAGCATTTTCATGCTACCATTTGGGATGCAAGTTTTGAAAGGATTTCTTGTCTGCACTACCTTTAACTTTATCATGGTAGAAATGGCCTTCCAAACCCTTACCATGGTTTTACTACCGTTAAGGATAATATGTTCTACATAAATCCATAGTGACTGAAACAAGAATTTTTTTTCCTTGGAATTTTTTTTCTCCCAATTTCTATGCAATTTTTTATTGATACAATTTCATCCATTTTTTATTCATGAATTAACTCTTAAAATAGAACCTTAACTTTTTAAGGCTTTTTTCTTCTTAGTTGTAGGGTCTACACATGGTTTTGGCTAAATACGAGACTTCTAAATATTTTATCATTATTTTTTTTATTTTCTTATGGTTGTATTGGTTATTTTCCCCCTTAGAACTGTCATTATTATTTCAGCAAACTTGCTAACTATAGTAGTAATCTATCATTTATAAAATACTTTGAATCAAAGAATTTTCAACCTTATATCTATTGCTTAAAGGTAGGAACATTCTTAAAATGTTAAAATATCAAACACTTAATAGGCTTGTGCAGAGCCATCTTGTATATGGAATAAAATACCTTGTGCATTCTAATTATAGACATGAATTCTAGGATGAAATCTCATAACACTTTCATAGGAAAAATACCAATTTTGCAACTTTTGGCATTGTTATTTGATTAGTAATCATTACTTGACCCTTAAAAACTTTGCTCACAATAGGGGGTTCTTGTGGGATGCTTGAAATTGTTAGCTTTGAGCATCACCCCAACTATAAGCTATGGATCATTGAACTTAGAAGGGAGAGGGATGAATAAGTTTCTAAAATTCAAATTCTTTGGACAAAGCACACACACACCAAATTTAACATGGTTTCCCAACTTGGGTAGTCCACACTTGGAGGTTCAATCTCAAGCACACCTTTAGACTTTGTTACTTTTAAATGTAGTTTGAAGGGCACCACACCTTGTAACCCCACAATGTCTCAACAAGCTTAGAATGTGATTTTCAAGCTTCCATAACCTTTACAATTTAGAGCTCCACTCCAAAGTATTGTGCCGCAACACCAACCACTTAATCTTGCAAGATCGTAACAAGCTCAATTAATATGCCTTCCTACAAGAAGCACATCAACCCATCATGGTAACAAGAGAGAATGATAATTACAAAAGATGAAGGCAACTTAGTTTGCTAATCCTTGCACTTTGAGGCACATCACACTTTACAATGGAAAAATGATAATACAATAAGGAGGAACAATGATTACAATGATTACTTGATGAACACAATTGGTACTATACAATGCTTGCACATTTATCAATGAGCGAAGTCTTCTTATAGCTACTATGTTTCTAAATTCATCTTGGAACTTGTGCAACAAGTATCTAATGGTCATGGAAGAAGTCTACTTTGTGACTAAGACATCTTTCTATATTTGGCCTTCATTCTAGGAAGATGTATTCTTCTAGTAAAATACGTCTTTCTATAACTAGCCTTCATTCTAAGGAGATGTCGTTTTTTTATGAAAGACATCTTTGCCTATGCTACCTATTGAAAATATGTCTTTGGTATGGGAAAGATGTCTCTTCTGCAAGGGCCAAAAATGAAACTACTTGTTTTGGTATGGGAAAATCATGTTTTGATCAAAGCATACTTTTACCTAGGATACTTTACCATAAAAAGAATAATCATTTTCTTGCTCATCTTGCTGTCTGAGTGTTGTTTGATTAAGGTTTCAAAAGAATCCCCCTACATTGGTGGCCTAGAGTATGAAAATTGTTGAAGAGGTACATGCTCCCCCTACATACATGCTTGAGGTTCTTTCTTTTGTCATAATTCATCTATTGTAGAGAGATTTTTATTCTCCCTTGAGTCTTTTAGGATCTTCATGCTGCACTAAAATTCTTGCTTGCTGATGGAAAATTAAGGAGCCTAGAGTGCTACAAATTGATATTCCTCTTTCAAGATTTCTCTTTTTACATAGACTTCTTCAATTTTCAAGGCTTGGCTCCCTTTCACAAATTGGCCAAATAGTGTCTTCTCATTTTCAAGTTACTTCTTGTTGATTCTCTAGAATTTGTTGACTCCTTTTTGCTCTATCTTCCAATCCTTTTTTCCTTGCACAAATTCCTTTCTTAGTGCATTTTGATTAGACTAAGGAGTCTTGTGATATGACTAGGTACTTATATGATAAAACTTTAAATTACACTTCCATTGTCTAAGCCCAAACTTATTGTAATAATAGCATCTAACCCTACTATTCTAGTAAGAGTAATTAGAATGATCAAACCTTTGAGGAGTCTTTTGATGAATAGGAGCTTATTTTGATGTAGTACCCTTACTCCTTGGAGATTCATTTAGATGGGATGAAGGTTGTGTAGGTTCTTCTTCTTAGGAATAGCATCCAAGTTGACTTTTATCTTGTGAAGTTCTTCCTTGTCCAAGAACCATTTTAAGTGAATCTTTTCCTTTAACCAACCTTTCATTTACAAGTTTTACATATGTAATTTCCACTTTAGCCTACTCATAATACAAGGTTATTTTTTCATTCTTAGCACTTAGGTCTGAGAGTTCTTTGGTAAAATTGAAAATGTTGAATTTAATAAAGATATCTAATGATCTTTTTTCTTAACTTTCTTATTCAAATTATTGTAGAGATTTTAAAAAGATAATAATTCATCACATAACAAATCAAATCTTTCTTCCTCATTTAGTTCATCATCTGAGGAGCTGATATCATCATCTATAAGGCCCATACAAAGAAGGTGTGAATTTTGAGCATCATTATCCACTTCTTTTGCATTTTTTTCATCATCCCAAGATATATAGAAGTTGGTCTTCTTCATCTCCTCATCATTTCTGTACCTCTGCTATAACTTACAATTACTAGGATACTTAGAGGCCACATGGCCTCTTCCACCACATACCCAACATTCTATTGAAGGGAAATCAAAGTTAGAATTTGAAAAATTTCTATTTCTTTCCTTACCTCTAAATTGATTGGATCTTTGTTGATTGAAATTGTTACTTCTTCTTATCATATGACTTTGTAGCCTTCTTAGGAGAAGAGCTATCTTCTCTTTGCTACTCGTATCTTGTTTAGTGGATTCCTTCTCTTTGAAGGCTAATTTTAGTGCTATTGCTTTTCCTTGAATAGCCCCTTTGCTTATGAGGTTCATTTCATCA
Organism: Gnetum montanum; assembly: GCA_015680685.1. Classification (NCBI taxonomy): domain Eukaryota; kingdom Viridiplantae; phylum Streptophyta; class Gnetopsida; order Gnetales; family Gnetaceae; genus Gnetum; species Gnetum montanum. The sequence goes on along the minus strand of MNCI01008883.1, from coordinate 12,336 downwards.
ACAATAAGAGCACTTTGAAGCTCTTCGAATTTCAAAAAATAAAAGTCTCTAATCACCTCCATGGCTATGACCTTGGGTTTAAATTCTAGTTGGAGAGTTCTAATCATTTTAAGTATGGCATCACTTTCTGGTAAAATTTTACTAGTATCTACAATAGTGATAATAAGATCATTTTCTCTAGAGAAATAATCTTTTATTTTCTCTCCTTCTCTTAGTTTGAGCTTATCGTACTCACTTTGCAAAACCACCAATTTAGCTTGCTTAACAATTAAAGTCCCCTCATAAGTACCCTCGAATGTTACCAAAATTTCTTTGGCTATTTTACAACCAACTACTCTATTAAATTTAGAGTTGTTCAAAGCATAATATAAACAACTTTTTTCTTTAGAAACAAACTTGAACTTATCTTTTTCTTCTTGTTTCCATTTGCACTATGACTTGATGACTTTTGTTATGTTGTCAATGGGTGATGTGTTGCCTTCAAGGATGGACTCCCAAACTTTGAACTCCATAGATTCAAAGAATCCTTGCATCCTAGCCTTCTAACAAGCAAAGTCAAATCCATCGAATAAGGATGGATTTGTATAATATGTCCCCTCGATTGTTCACTCTTAAAGTTGATGATGAAGAAGAGTACCAAGCTTTGATACCACTTGTGAAATGTTGAGCTTAGAAGGGTGGGGGGGTGTTGTTGGGGGAAGTTTGGTGGGGATGGGCATGAATAAGTTCCCTAAATTAAAATTCTTTGGACAAAGAACACACACCGAATTTAACATGGTTTCCCAACTTAGGTAGTCTACACTCAAAGGGTAGATCACAAGCACACCTTTGGAGTTTGTTACTTTCAAATGTGGTTTGAAGGGTAGCACATCCTATACAATCTTTAAGCTCCTCTTTAGAGTGTTGTAATGCTACATCAACTACTCAACCTCATAAGGCCCTAACAAGCTTTGAATATGGTTTCTAGGCTTCCACAACCTTTATAATCTTGAGCCTCCACTCTAGAGTATTGTGTTGCAACACCAACAACTCAATCCCATAGGATCTGAATAAGCTCAATCAAGATGCCTTCCTATAAGAAGCACATCAACCCTGTAGGATAATAAGAGAGAACACCAATTATAAGGGATGAATGTAACTTATTTTCTTGATCCTTGCACTTTGAGGTACATCACACTTTACAATGGAAAAATGATAATACAGTGAGGAGCAACAGTGATTACAATGATTGCTTGATGAATTCAATTGATAGTACATAATGCTTGCATATTTCCCAATGAGAGTGAACTCTTCTTATAGTTACTATGTTTTCAAATTCCATCTTAAAACTTGTGTAATGGCTATTTAGTGGTCATGGAAGATGTCTTCTTCATGTCTGAGACATCTTTTTACCTTTGGTCTCTATTCTTGAAAGATATCTTCTTTTGGTGAAAGATGTCTTTCTATAACTAGCCTTAATTCCAAGAAGATGTTTTTGTCTGATGAAAAAAATATTTTTTTGATGAAAGATGTCTACTATTTTGTAGAGACATCTTTACTTATGCTACCTACTAGAAAGGCATCTTTGGTATGGGAAAGACATCTCTTTTTCAGGGGCCAAATATGAAACTACTCATTTTGATGCTAAGAGGCTTTGGATGCCTCCAAATAAGTCCCCATAGATCTTACAACCTCCTAAACTCATCAAAATGAGCCAAAAAACTTTGAAACATGCCAAAAAAACCAAGAATCTTTCTCAACAAAAATAAACATAAATAGACACATTCAACTTGGAATCTTTGTATTTGTCCATGCTCCCTTGATTCCTTGTGATCCTAACTTTGCTTATGAGTTCTTAAGTCCTTTGCTCTTGCTCTTGTAAACACTAAAACCATACAGACATCCTTGTACTCCATTTTCCTTAACATTTTGACATACCAAAAGGTCAACATAAGGTTCCTATGGGAGTGTGGCTTGTCTCATGATTGAAAGTTTTTATGGGATCTTCTTTTTCTTCTTCTTTTGTTTTTCATCTCTTTCTTTCTCTTTTTTCTTCTTCTTCTTTTTTATTTTTTAGTTTTTTCTTATTTTTCACAAGAAATTCAATACATGATTGGCTTCAATCGCGAGGTTCTTGTGGAAGACAAATTCATTTTGCAAGGATTCCTCACATGGCACTGATCTTACTTGATATCAGAAAATGCCTTTACCACCAAAGAAACTAGGTCCCATATAACACACCCTTTCCACCTTAGTGACTCATCTAAGCAAGTATTTAATAAAAACTAAACACTAATAAGCATTACCCTAAACTGAGCTATTAACCACCTTAACTTATGAATGTTGTACTTAAAGAATATTGTTTAATGAAGTTTATTATGTGTAAGACACTTATTAATCTAAGGGTCACCCTTAGTTGGATTTTGGATTAACATGTCATATACACTATTTTTTTGTTTATTATTAATATTATTTTATGATTTAATATCATTCTCTTTAATACTTATCTATGGTTAAACACTAAATATTTCTTTATAATACACTTTATTTTTGAAATTTTACATCCCATCCTATTCTTAGCATAAAGGAACCAAACATCCACAAGATCCAATCTGAGTGCTTGAGAGGTCACAATATTCATTCATACATAAGCATTTCCTAAAAATTTAGGAAATGTTGTAGCCTTCTTAGTCATGTTGAAGGAAGTTGAGAGGGTGACCATCTTGTTCATGCAACATAAAGGCCAGGAGATAGTAGTGCAGATGATGCTTGATAAGGTTGTTGAAGACATAAACGCTCCTCTAGCGCCAATACCTCACATTACTACCATTGTAGACATTCATGCATCTGCAAAAGAAAGAAGTTATTGGATCAGTCCTGCCCAACACAAAGAGTTCTTGGAAAAACATTTGTGGCCAAGTAATCATTTTCTTGGATCTTTGATCTTCTAGATGACATCACAGTGGACCAGTCACAACTACTTGAGACAAGGAGCAAGCTAATAATTGCTTATGCATAACTTAAGAAGGCCACCATAGCCAATCAATGTTTGGCCACCTAAGTTGCTAAGTTATGTGCCCATATCTTTGACCCTATGATTATTAGGCCTTAGCATACTAAGGATGAAGCTTTTCAACAGTTTCAACAAAGACTTCAAGAGGTCAATAATGCAAAGGAGCCCATGATCTTTAACATGTCCTTGTCATAAGCCATGGCTTTCAACACTAATATAGACCTATCACAAGTCTGGAATAAAAACTTGATCCTCACAAAGAACAATCACTCCTTACATAATGTTGAGTAACAAAAGAACTAGATAGTCAAATTAATATACTAGCAGTAAGAGCAGCTCACCAAGGTGAACCTAGGCCTAAGAAAATTGGTAGTTGAAAACTAGAATCTTTCAATGGAGAAAGTATGTGATCTTCATCATAATAGTGCAATTGAGATAGTCACCTAGAAGAATGAATCCCTAAAGTTCAAACATATAGAGAATCAGTACATGGAACAAGTTGGAATCCTTAAGGAGATCAATGAGAAGGAAATTTAAATGGTAAAGGCAAAGATGAACGAGGCCCTCCAATAACTCCAAAAAAGAGATCATGTATGGTAATCCATCTTTGATGGACTAAATGTGTTTAACAAGGCTAAAATTCATCTAAAAGATTTACAAATTGAAGAGATGATGGAGTACATGATCTCACAAACCTTCATTATGCAACCTTAGCAACATTAAGAGCAAGGATGCCAAGGTCAGAATTGGAAAAGCAGGTGACCAATTATTACCTCTTTTATGAGGTGAAATTCAAGCTCCACAAGGAGATAATATAGAAGTTGAAGATAATCAATGTGGAGCTTGAGGTTCTCAAAAGTAGATTCATTAATCAACCATCTATTATTGAGAACTTGGGATGAATGACTAACAAGAGCTATAGAAACTTGTAAGGACGTTCAACATAAAATGTAAAGCCTTCACAACCTAGTTTGTTAACATGAAGGACCTATTTCTTTCAATGTCATGCCCATAGGATATTACTACACTTTTCCACATTGGTGAAGCCACTTGGACCATTTATGATCCATGAAGCAAAGAAGACAAAATGAAAGTACTCTTGGATGCTTTCAAGATTTCAATAGAAGCAGTGATAACAATAGGACAACCTCAATCTCTAATAGCACCAATATGGAATAAGGGATCATAAGAGTCCCAAGATCCTCCACCTCTAGGCACTGTTTGAGACTTCATCACATCTTTAGCTATTCTACAAGCACCTACTGAAGATTTTGTAAAGTGTCCAATTTTAGTATAATGGATAGTCATTTTTTGTAAGAAATGTATAATCTAACACTCAAAGTTAGTTAAAAGTCTGTATCTTTATCTTTTTGTTAATAAATTTCATGCCTCCAAATTTTATAGGAAGCTACTTTTCTTCATTTGAGGACAAGCTTTTAGTCAATCGTAGGGGTATGATGAACAATCAATAAGGTAGGCTATGTCAATGCAGCCTAATTGATATATCCTTGTCAATGCATGGTAGGATGCATTGATATAGATATGTCGACATTGACATAGTTACTACCTATATAAATGTGTGCATCTGTTGTGTTTATGATACCTTTCAATCATAACCTTAGCAAAACTCTTGTAGTGTATTTCCTCTAGAGTTAGAATATTTTCTCTATGAGTTCCTATAGTATGGATTTAAGAGATTGTACAAAGTTTTATTCATGTGCCTATGTACCTAAACACATTGGCATGAACAACAATAAAATTGAGATTTCCTACATCTATTGTACTTAGAATAGTTTACTATTTCTGTTCAACATTTTACTTTCCATGCACTTTACATTTATGTATTTATTTAGTTAATATAATATATCATAAACACGTGAATACCACTACTTCAAGTATAGCGTATTAACTCTTGGTAATCCCAACAGTGGATATTTTGTATGCCTGGTAATAGCCACTTGGTAACCCAGTAGTGTTAATACTAGTTTAGGATGTGTATGGTAAGTGGGATCGAATACTCAACATTAGGATAGTTAGTTATTAAACTATTTGATTTGTTAGATAATTAATTATTCAACCTTCACATAATCATCTAGTTGTAAGGAGAAAAATATATTAAAAATAATTACAAAAATATACATCTTAGGCCTTAAACACACTTAATCATATGCATAGTTAAAACACAAGTGTGGATTAAGAAAATAACAACCTTACAACTACATGATTAACTACTTAGGAATATTGGCCACTTAGGTAAATAAGTCTATGGAATTCAATCGAATAGCTAGTGAATGTTTGTGATTCATATGGTTGGACATAGCAGATACATATCAATCATCAAATATATATTATAAGTATACAACTAAGCTAGTTATATAACTAATTATATAATACGGAGTCATGTAACATGAAACAATTTGACCATGTAAAAAACATGTAAACCATAGGCCACATGGTATTTTTAATATAGGAATGGAGGTCACATTTTAGACTTGAGATATTTTTATGGTATAAGGTAAGTACAAACGTTAATATATTTTTCTACCATAAAAACTAAAGGGATGGTATGACTTACAAGTTACAATTCTTGTAACTCACAACCTGCACATATTACTATAATCTTAGTGAAGATGCCAACTATAAGTCCCAAATCAGTCTTAGATAGGTAATGCTAAATGAAATTTCATCCAAAACACTCTAAGGAAAGCCTATTGAGAAATCTAAATGATATTATTGATGAAATATAAGAATGGTTGTACAACATGCAAGATAGTCATGCTATCAACATTGGATCCCCAAGTAGTAAATCTTCTTTTATATGCAGATGATGCTATTATGATTTCTACTACATCAAAAGGTATACAAAATATATTGCAAATTTTAGAAAATTATTGTCATTTATCTAGTCTTCAAGTAAATGTAGAGAGAAATAAATTAATGAGTTTGGGTACAAGAAATAATCATTATAACTTTCTTTTTTAAAGTAACAATGTGCAAATAGTAGATTCTTTTAAATATTCGGGTCTTATTTATATGAATAATTCTATGTAGGGGAAGTGCATCAATGAAAAAATAGTAGAAGACTTCAAGGCTCTATATGCTTTCAAAAACAAATGCAAGGATTCAAATCTCTAAGCTTGGAAGATTAGAAAATAAATTTTTCAAACTATCATTTATTCTACTATATTGTATGGATGTGTTATTTGGGGACCTAGACTTAGTACTAAAATTTGAAAAGATATTGAAAGAGTGCCAAAAAAATTTCTTCTTAATGACTTAAAGGTAAATAAGCAAATACCTTACTTAGTATTATTATATGAATGTGATTTATTAACTTATGCTAAATCATTACATACACTCATAGCTTGCATATCTCAAGGCAAGACAAATTCTCTAAAGTAGTTCTTAAGGATTTGCAAGACCATGATTCATATTTTCAAAGTCATGAGACATGATATGTTGAGCGACTTCATCAATGCATCCCCATCGACAAAGCCTTGTCGATGCATCCCTATCAATGCATCTTAAATGCATCGATACATATGTATGGATGAAAATGGATTGATGCATTAATGAGAAATGCATCTTAGATGCATTGATGTAGCCCATCAATGCATCCCCATTGACACATCCTTATTGATGCATCCCCATTGACACAACTAAATGTGTGAATGCACCCCCATCGATGTAATGCCTGTATTTTCCTATAAATATGTAAGCACCTACTATGTATTTAATGCCAATATTATAGCCAAATTCTTGTAATTCTCTCTTGTAATATTAACAAACAATCAATGAGTGCCCACAATGTAGATTTGAGTCAATTGTACACCATCTTATTTGAGTGGAATTATACCTGGACACATTCCATGAGTGGCACTAAGATCGAGATTAATTCATATTCATTGCAATACTTCAACTTAGAATAGATTTACTATTAATGCAATTTATTTTTGATGTACCTAGTTAATATTTACATTTTCATACACATTAATCAATTAATAGAATAAGCACAACTAGTTTCAAGCATAAATACATATTTGCTTGGTAATCCTAGCAACATTATTGCTTAGTTCCCCTAGTAGCATAACACTTAGTAATCCTAGTAGTGGGTATGTAAGTTTAAGATATGTATAGCAAGTTGGAAATGGACACTCATTAACCTTAGGATAGTTTTGGATTTATCTTCTTACTATTAATTATTTTAAATAATTAATTTTCATACTTTCATATAATTTAGCCTTGGCTGCACAACATCAATAATCATATGCCTTACTTTGGACTAAACCATACGTTACCAAACTATCATTAGTCCCAATGAGAAGATACTGACCTGCAATCAATGCTTAACAATCTAGATACCACACTAGTTCCATCCATGAAATTTGATTGGATATTACATGAACACATGTGATTCATATGGTTGGATGTAGCGGGTACCTCCTACTCATCATTGGCACCATTGTCGAGGGTGGTGCTAGTTGTCTAGATCAGTTATATTATAAACGATCCTTGTAAAGGCATCAAAAAATTATCTTTTAAGAAAATTTAATATTTTAAGTCACATACATTATTAATTAAAAACATGTCTTCTTCACATAGAGCCAATAATCCATCATATGATGAGAACACTAGTAGGAAAAATGGTAGGTTCTATATGGAAGAAAATTGAAGTGGATCACTAAACATAGGAGTCTCATATGCTCATTTAGACCCTTACTACATTCAAAGACTACATTTGACTAATGCAGATAATCTTAGAGGAGATGAAGTAAGTCCTAGAACAAGAAGGGCCTCAAGGCCTAAGACCTCCTCCAAACATAGAAGAGATAAATCAAGGGACCATAAGGGGAGATATAAGAGCCATGGTGATTCTCCCAGTTCACCATCTTCCTCTTCCTCTTGAATGTATAGTTTTCACAAATATGAACATAGGTATAGAGATAAATATACACTAAGGGGTCAAGATGAAGATAAAAATAGAATGAAAAGTCAAGACGAAATACATCAAAGTGAGCATAGACAAGATCATCACTATCAGAAAAATAGAAATAGTGATTATAACCATGACATGTTTGATGAAGATGAAACCTTGTTGGCTACTAGGAGCATGATACAAATTAGGAAGGTATTTTGAACACCTCATACCCACCAAAGAGATAGCTACACCAAATGGATTGATATGAATAATACTTCTAAATTTAAGGGAGCCTATAATTCTAATACCCTACTTCATTTACAAGCCTTCCATGATGCTTGCACCTTACAAAACATTGAAAGTATATGGAAAAAGCTTAAGCTCTTCCCCAGGACACTAATAGAAGAAGCTAAAAGTTGGTATAGATCATTGGAACCAAATTCAATCCACTAGTGGTCCATAATTCTTGAGCTCTTCAATGAAAAATAGTAAACCTAGGAGAGAGTGTATAATCTAAGAAAACAAATCCAAGGGTGAAAGTAAGAAAATCATGAATCCTTAGATGCATCCTTGAATAGGTACTATTCTCTACTACATTGATGTCCAAGCCATGGTTTTTCTAGAAAAGAGCAACTTCTCCACTTCATAGATGGGCTTTGTAATAAAATGAGAGAGACCCTTAGGATCTATGCCCAAGAATGATTATCCAAATTGAGAGGTCATCAAATACAAAGGCTAGTTGAACATGTGGCAAAAGAAGAAGGAGAGATATGTAAAAGAAAGTGTAGAGGAATATAACTAGGATCCAAATCTTCATAAAAAAGAAATCCACATATATGATCAGGAAAAAGAGGCAACTCTTGATGAGTTCATTTCACATAAAACCTTGCCAATACAAAATTCTACAACTGAGATTGATGCAATGGTGGATAAGATGTGGGAGTTTATGAATGAAAACATTACAACCAACTTGAAAATCATAGAGGAAAAGGTAAAGAAAAATAATTAAGTGAATAAAATAAGAAGAGGAAAAAGAACAAGGAAACAGGTAAAGACACTTATCGATAGAAAAGGAAAAAAACTGTAGTAAACGAGGTTTTAGACTCAGATACAGGAGAGGATGATGGATGTAACATCTGTAAATATGAACATCCAAAGGGCTATTACCTAGTTATGTTACATCTACAAGAGTTTGGAACTTTTGCTTTAAATCTCAAGTTTGTAGATAAGAAAATTCCTAGAAGATTGTCTTACCCACAAGGTAATTATAGACAGTTCTATAACCAATAGTACTATCCCAATGAGACTTCTTATCAACCTCAAGACTACTATCAATCACAATGGAAAAACCCATAGTTGTAGGGGATGCCATCAACAAACCAGCAATACTCTTATCATCAACTAGACCCTTACAAATACTATGTTCAACAACTTGTTTCTCCAAATGACTCTACTTTCCTTACCTTAAATCAGTACTAATACTCTCCTAAATATCATCAATTCACAACATCTCCTATGGGATCACCATCTTGCACCTCTTATCCTCTGTCACATCCTCAATACTCTCATACTTCCCTCCAACATATGTCACCACCAATAATGCAGGAAGGATTGGCACCACAACCTTAACAGAAACATCCTTTCTTTAGGATAATTTTCACACGTGAATAAAACTAGTAGACCTACTAGCTCATCAAAACTAGCATAAGGAAAATCTGGTGCAACCCTCTTACAAAAATAATGTCTCTTAATCCTGTGCAAAAGCCAACAACCATGAGCACTCTGACTCAAAACATAAAATATTACCTTTCACTGTGGAGAGACAAAAAGTTCCATGAATTACTAATAATGATAAAGGATGTAGTTGTGGGTCAAAAGCTCAAAGTATTAAAATGATCCCTATACCAACCCATAACAAACTCAAGGAACAAGTGTGTGTGCAAAACCAAGTCTACACAATAGCGACTAAACCAAAAGATACCTAGTGACTTAAAATGAGAATACAAAATTATTCAAAAGATGCATGGAAATATCCAACCCACTTATTAGTTATTATCCTAAGAAAATAAACCAAATAGAGAACTTAGAGAAGAACATTTGACACTCTAACTATACATCAAAAGAAAATGTTAAACAAGGAGACACAAGAACTAAAATAGAAAATAAACAAGGAAACATCTTTGGATCCCTTAACAGGAAAACACCTTCTATTCCAACTAAAGATATGTCTCCAAATGATCAAAATGTAATTATCATTAATGTTAAATGTGCTACCAAGAAAAAACTTAAATCGTTAAAGATGATAAATGGAAAACTTGTGGTGCATAACTAAGAAAATGTGTGGTTCATTTTCTGAATGCTTGCCCATGAGCTTAGTTGTGGGGGAGATGCCTCATCTTGAATCAAAAACTAATAAGTGCATTGTTACTTTTTTTTTTACACTTTTTGATCATTTTCCTGATTTTTTAAAAATTTTTAATTCTTAATATGTTTTTCATTTCTTGTTATTTTTCATTTCTTTATAATTTTCTCTTTTCTTAAGTCCTTTCCTTTATGTTTTATGAATGTCTACTATGTTTTTGTTAATAATATTATCAATCATGATGCAAAAGTTAACATCATATGCTAAGTTTTTATCCTATGATATCAAGATGATTGGGTGAACAATTGTGTAAAGTAGTGAGACCACATCATCCATCCCTCTAGTTCTATAAATAATAGTCTTTTATCATATCATGAAAGTAATATGGTTCTTCCTACGTGAAACTAAAATTAACTAATGATCATTGTGCCTTGAATAAAAGGGGAAAGACCAAGTGGGAATGGAAAAGGGTGTGGCCTCAAGGGAATTTGTGGGTTCTCTTCTTGACTTTCTTCTTGTAGTTTATGACTTCTCTAGGAACATATCATCACTTTTATTGTCAACTAATAAAAAAAGCATGTTTTTTCATGGTGTGATTCCCATTAAAAAAAATAAAAAATAAAGAAAAAGAGATAAAAATAAAAAAAGAATAGGAATTCAAAGCACACTCTTGAGACATAATAATGGGCTTTAAGCACTGGTTATGAGGATGGAAAGACATGTTACCCATTCTTGAAGGTACCCCTTTAACTAAGGTCCTTTCTTCCTTCTTCTCTTTTCTTCTCTAGTTGGAGTGATGCTTGTCCTCTGTGGTTGTTATGGATTGATGATGGTTGGCAAGAAAGAACACATTAATGCAAGGCCAGTGTTAATGCTATGGACTTGGTCTAGAAATTGGACGAATAGGTATGATGGTCATTTTAATCACCACTAACACAAGAACATACTAGAAACATAGTTAAATACCTTACATCCTAATCTTTGAAATCCCTTATCATCCCATTATTCACCTCATCTCTGCATGTAAGTATGGGTCTAATGATTTTGTATAGTATAGTGCAAGATCCTAACCAAGGTATTTGTGTGTTGTTTTGAACAAATGCATTATATGCATTTCACTTTTAAGGTGCCCACGAACATCTATAGAGGTGGTTATGCAAGGGCATTATGGTAGGAGCCTGCTTTGGGAAGGGCCCACTTACATAACTTTTTTTGATCATGGATCTAAACCAAACCTCACATCTTCATGAACATTATTGACAACTTCTCTAAATGTATTGATGATTTTGTAATCAACTTCTCATCAATTTGAGCTATCTTTAATGCTTTTATATTAAAATTTCCTCTAAATTCAAAGTTTCTTAACCATCTTGTGAACCAGACCTTTGGTTTTAATTATTCGAAAACTTGTGTGCTTCAAAAGTTAAGCTCATTTATTATGGGGGTTTAAGGATGTAATTTTTGAAATTTCTCCAACTCCCCATTTTTGAAAATTATGGTAACTAATAGTAAAAATAATCAAAATAATGTGAACAAATTGCTAATTTTAGTTACCTTAGACCCTTTGGGAAGCATTATTATGGAATCATCTTAAGCTTACATGTTAAAATTTTTACCTAATTTTAAGCTAGCTAAGGATTCAAGAAGGGTTAATCATTAATGAAACATTATCAAAACTAATGTTGATCCTTTGGTGATTTTAGATGATGCCAAACGGAATTCCTAAGGTTGAAGGTCTTGTAAAAGCAAAGGAAACAATGTCAAGAGGAGAAAAATGGAGGCTATGCCCATGGATACATAGTAGCTCATATAGGGATTAAAGCTCAAGCATCATATTTTTCTTAAATCCATGGAATGATGAGAAGAAATTTCAGTCCATCTTTCAAGAATGTTTTGCATAAAAAGAGAAGCATCAACATAATAATCAAGGTTGGAAAGTTTTCCACTGCTAGTAACAAAAGAAAGATTCATCTTTAGTGGATTTTTAAAGACCTTTGAAGTTTTGCAAACTTTAATGTCTATCCAGTATTTTCATCATTTTCTAATACATCCACTCAAATAAAA
>MNCI01008882.1:0-25954 GCA_015680685.1 Gnetum montanum | reverse complement strand
CAAAAAGTCCAACAACCTAGGAACCATTTTAAACACCCACCAAGGAAAATCCAATACTAGAGAAAGAGAAAAGAGTTTTTGATAGCACAAGTTTGGATTATCCAAATCAAGTTGATTGCAAGACACTCTGCCAGTTTCATTGGGCTTTGAACATCTTCTTTCTAGCTCTTTGGGCATTCAAGAATTTTTAAAACTCATACTAATTTTAAATTTGTATTTGTAACACTTTTTATTATTTTTAAAAAAATTTACAGTTCATTCATTTTATGCACATTTATTTCTAATTTCTTTGTTGTTAGATCTACAATTTTATTCATTGCATTGTTTATGAATTCTAAGTTCGTGGGTGATCAACAAGACCATCTAGGATGCTTTAGATCCCCTTCTTGGTGATTCTAAGGATCTAAAGTTAAACTATTTCACCTAAAATTTTTGGTTTTCCATTACTGAATGTTTCAAGCATTATATTTTCTAGCATTAGAAGGAGGGCCTCTACCCAAGTTCTTAGCCCAATCATGTTCTACCCTATCTAAAACAAATTTTAATAGGTTAAAAATTTTAAAATTAATATTGAAATCTTGCTAGAAACCAACATAGCCATCCATTCTATTGTAGTTTATACCTAGCGTATTTTTGTAATCAATTTCGGTGTTGTAAATTTCATAGTAGTTGGAATTTTTAAAGCCAACGTATTTTTTAGTGCAGCTTTCAAATATTTATTTTTCAAAACTTGGCCTTTGGATATTCCAAAGGCCAACATATTTTTTATAGCCATCATCCACTTACAATCATAAAAAATTTTCTTTTGGGCTTTTCCTTCAATCCCAACATAGCTTTCAAGACCAATTTATGCTTTCTTAGCAAAACCAACACACTCACTTCCACAAAGCCAACATACTTTTCCCAAAATACCCATTGTATTTTTGATAAACCACTACATTTATCATCACCACACTAATACCCAATGTATTTTTCCATAGGAAAAATATCCTAGCATATTTTTGGCAAGACAAACCAAACTTGCCTCTCTCTTCCTACCACCAACATAATTCTTGTTGGAAATTCTAGCATATCATTTTGCAAATAAAAAAAACTAGCATAGTTTTACCAATGTAGGTTGGGTGAAGTAAAACTAGTGAAAAAACTAAAAAACTACCTTTGCCATTTTCACACCAATTTTTTCCAATAAAAATTTGTAGTGTAAACCTGCATTTCAAAATTCAAAAAATTTCAAACCAATTAATTTTAAATTTTTTTTTTGCTAGCGTAGTGCATAACACTATTATAGCCACCTACATTGTGCTTGTAGTTGCAATTTTTATCAATTTCATAGTCGAGAGCACTTATGCATTGGGTGGTTCCACTTGTTGGAACTTTTAATAAAACCAAATTAAATATTTTGCCAATGCCTTTCAACAAATCAGCTATATTGTCCATTAACTTAACTGACAAGGCTTCAAACTAGGATGTCATATGCATGTATAATCCCAAAGACTCTACTGTGGCTGAGTGTAGGCAATCACTTAAGAAAAGGAGGTAAAGCCCAAACTTTTCCATTATAAATGAAGACTATCACAACTTTATATGTGCCAAAATACAAGCTAGCCTACTCATCCCATGCATGAAATCTATGTTTAAGTGTGAGTTCAAGCTAATTCATAGAAACAAGGAGTACATCCCCTTCCCTTATGATAAAATAAAACTTACTAAAATACACGTGTATTCTTGGTCAACTTATTAAGATGGATGAGCTAAGTCAGGAGGATAACTTAGAGATCTACAATGACGAACATGATGAATTTGAGGCTAAAGTAGAGCTTAAAAACTTTGTAGGAAGCCTTTTCCAACAATCAACTCCCTAAGCCACTACACCTAGTTTGTCCTCTCTTGCCTCTTCTATGAGGTAGATTCTTCAATCCTCATCTTCTCATGCCTATCCTACCTTGTTTGGGTCAACACCCATCATAGCCATCCACTAGGCATAAATCATGCCTTAGTTGTCCTAAGTTTTCTCATCCATGTCATTTGCTACCCAACCTCACTATATGTGGCCATCACCCATGGTGTTCACCATGACTCATCCATTTTCCATTCTAGTGGGCCCCTTAGTAGGATCATAAGTGACCCAAGCATAACATACAACCTTTTACCCCTAAAATGATGATAACTCAACATTTTCCATCCTTATTATTCTCCATTGCAAGGCCACAAGCCTTCCAACTTACTCCACATCCCTTTGTATAGAGTCCTCAACCTAACGGGTTGTCCCAAGGTTTGTATTGGGCCTTCCAAATGATCCAAAACCTCATGAAAGAGCTATGTAAGCTCAAAGATTAGACTTCATAGATGGTTAAAGTAATGGACTTTTATCAAGACGATCCTATTAGTCTAGTCATCCCATAAATTACTCTATCCCTAGGCATTCCTAAACTATAATTCACTAAATACAATGGTGAAGATGATCCCAATGCACACCTCATCATCTTTCATTCCAAATGCCTATTGCTGTAGGCATGGCGTCACACAATCATGCAAATATTCCCTATGTATCTTATCAAGAAAGCCTTAGACTGATATCATGCATTGCTTAACAAGGTATCCCAAGGTTTGGATCAGGCCTTCCAAATGATCCAGAACCTCATGGAAGAGCTACATAAGCTCAAAGCTTCAACTTCATAGATGGTTAAAATAATGGTCTTTTATTAAGATGATCCTATTAGTCTAGTTGTCCCATATATTACTCTTCCCCTAGGCATTCCTATATTGCAATTCACTAAATACAATGTTGAAGATGATCCCAATTCACAATTCACCACCTTTCATTCCAAATACCTATTGTTGGAGGCTTGGCCTCATACAATCATGCAAATATTCCCTATGTCTCTTATTGAGAAAGCCTTAGATTGGTACCATGAATTTCCTAGAGGATCTATCGTCTTACTAGAAGACTTTATTTCATAATTTGTGAATTGTTTCAAGTATAACTTGCAATACCACCCTAGACCAATTGATGAAAATCAAACATGGGCCTCTTCAACCTATTTATAAGCTCATCTAATGATGGAATGCTCTTCTTAACAAGATTATTGAACCTAGTTGAAACTCACCTTCTAGCCATCTTTAAGAGGGTGGTTAACTATTTCATCAAATCTAAACTATACTATTTGGATTCATAGTCCCTTATTCAGGCTTTCTTGAAAACTAAAAACATAGAGGATGTTGTCAAGACCAACCATAACCCCACCTATGTAGCATACAAGAATCAACATACATGGAAGAACAAGGAAAAGGGAAAATAAGACCATGTAACTGTGCCAACTGTGGCCAAAGAGAGCAAGACTACATAGTGGCTCAAAATTAGTTCACCCAAGGCCCTTGTCACAACCAACCAACCATCAATGTTAAGGGCCTCTACATCAAATCATACAAGGCCTAACTTTGAGAGGAAAGATTGGTTGAAGTATACTAAGCTACCATTAAACCCATCTAAGCTCCTTGACTAGTTGTTCATGAGTGGCAAGATCCAATATAAACAAATGACTAAGAATGATTGTAAGGGGCATGAGTGATTATGAGAAATCACTAAGGATCCTACTTGGGCAATGAAGGATGATCCACTGATAGCTAAGTACTTCAAACTTGATCAATTTTGTCACTATCACCAGTTGCTAGGTCATGACAATGATTTTTGTTTAGCACTAAAGGATAACTTGCAAAAGATGGTAGATAATAGAGAGCTAGTGCTTAATTCCTTGAATCTAGTTAAGTGAGAAAACCAATAAATGCAAGTCTATAAAGACCCACTGAATGCAAATAACAGTCCATACATGATAGTGGCATTCAACGTGACCAACAACCCTAGACCTACTAGGGAGCCATTTTTGATTTGAGTACCTCCTTACAATAAAAGGGGCCCTTCAAATTTTTCTAGTTCAAGGATCCCTTTTGTTGTAAGGATACCATCATCAATGATTCCCAAAGAACCCTTTATCATTAGAGTGTTCCCTCCCACCACAATCAAAACTACATTCCAAATAGATCAATGTTCTCCTATGATGGTTGATGTAATGACTTCTTTGCAACCCAACAATAAGAAATCAGTGAACAAGCAATGTAAGAATTCTGCACCAAAAGCCAAGGTCAAAGAAAATAAGTAGTTGAAAACTTGGAAGAAGGGGGTCCATTGAAGCTTACAATTGTTTTAGCTATTCCAATGTGCTCTAATGCTCAAAATGACTCAACTAGTCAACTAAGAGAGGACCACAAGAAACAAGAGAAGGGAAGAGGATCTAAACCGCAAACCTTGAAACATGAACTACACATATTGAGTCAAATGGAGAAATTCAAAGTCAACAAGAATGAGAAACTAATAGTTAATTACAAAGACTTCCTCAATGCCATGGAATATGTGAAGTAATCTTTTTCAAAAAAGAACATTTTGTTAAGCCTGTATGACTTGGCTATGAATTCTTCTACTCATCGTGAAGCCTTAGTAAAGATGTTGACTTCAATTTCTATCAGTGGGAACATCCTTTCCAACAAAGAGTCCATCCACGCAGTGATGGTACCACCCTCACATAGGGAGGAAAAAAAAGTCAACCACACTAGTGTTTCACAATAGTGAACTCAAAACCAACGCAATACAAAGTGCACAGGGTGCACGTTGATGATGGAGAAACAACCAACATTATACCCTACACCATTGTTAAATGGTTAGGTCTATTGAAACATATGCAAAATACTTGTACCTTTACTTTGAAATCCTTTAACAGATCACAACTTACCATAAAAGGCTCTATTTCTTTGGACTTCATAGTGGGGGAATAATTCCCTACAATAGCCAACTTCTTGGTGGTGGAAGAGACAATGAGATTTAATGTCATCCTAGGAAGGCTTTATCTAGCTCAATTATGAGTTGTTTTCTCATCCATCCACTAAGAAATTTACCTACCTTATGAGGGATATGAAATCATCATTGATGGTGATAGTGCAATTCCCTTGGCAGTCAACAATGTTAATGTAGCATAAGAGTCCAAAGTGGAGTTTCAAGAAGAAACTTCTACTGTTAAGAACAACATCAAGAAACCTAATAGAGTAGATGAGGAAAAAAGCAACAACAATCAAACCATGGATGCACCATGGGAAGAACTCCTATTCAACGTAGTTAGTGAGGGAAACAAGGAGTACAAGATTGTGCAATGAAGACCTTACACCTTTCATAATCTTTCAAAGATTAGAAAATAGTTGCATGATTGATGTATGTTTCCTAATTGCTTGCCCCTATGCTAATAACCATGTAACCTTTTCTTTTACTTTCTTAGCCTAGTTTAAATATAATTTACTCACATTATTTTTCTTGGCCATATTTTGCCTTATTTTAGATGGTAGTTTACAACTTATTCTTATTTATGGTTTATCTTTTTCTTTTGTGCTTTACATTTTAAAACCTATAAAAATTTTAAAACACAAAAAAATTATAATATTTTTTCTATGGCTTGTCAAGGCCTTAAATTGATGGCCTACCAAGGCCTTAAACTGGCAGTGTATCTACAACTTTATTCTTCTTTATCTTTTCTATGGCCATTATATCATATTTTTCACTATTGTGTTGCTTGATTGCCTTAGGTTTATGCTTTACCAATTGTTTCATTATAATCTTTTGTTAACCAACATAGCCTTATAATATGAACAGAATGTAGAATACATGAAATACATAGAACTAAAATTTCTAAAAAATATAGAAAAAATTAAAAATATTATATCCAAGTGTCCAAGCCTAATAGCCATAGTCACGCTATGTGACAAACAAGAAGAAAATTTTAATAACTGTGATGATAGAAATAAAAATAGATAAGTTCAAAAGCCATGGTTGCACTGTGCAACACTAAAATAAATAAAAACAAACTATCTCATAGTTCCAAAAGGCTATGAATAGAAAATAACAAATAATTATAATCAACATCATAACTAAAAATGGTTAAAAACATGATAAAACTGGTAGGACTAAGGGAAAACCACTAGAGGAGGACGAGAAGCATCATCATCATCATGGCCACTAGGGTTGTTGCCATCACCTAGTGCCTACATCACAACAATAGAACAAAAATAAAACATAAAACAAGAACTTAATTAGTATTCAACATAACCAAAAACTAAACTATACGTAAAACTAAAATATATCAAAATAAAAACTTAAAACAAAATACAAACCTGTGAAGGTTCTGGTGCGAGGCCTTTTAGAGAAAAGTTCTAAAAACCAACCTCTAAATGTTGAAGAATTTTTTCTTCATTAATGTTCATCCAATCTTCTACTCCAAGGTTCATACTAGTCATGATGTTCATCCTCTCGATATCTATCCATGATGGTTGCTCTTGCAAAAGGGTAGCAATGGTTGCCTCCCTTAAAGCAGTAGTAATATGATGGGTAGGACATTCATACATAACCAAGGAGCCTTCAAATAACTTGATGGCCTCTCCATTGGTCCCTTGCACGAACATCTCTAACTTGTAGCTATTTATAACGTCCTCCTACAACCACTTATAATAACTTTCTTTCTCAACCTTGTACTTGCACTTGTGATCCTTTTGTGTTTTGCCCCAGTCAAGGACCCAAGCGCAATAGTCCTACTAGTCTTTAATATTGCATATCAACAGGTCCATTTGAATCTTCTATTCAACAAGGCTTCTAGCTATGGCAACCTCATCATGGATGGCATGACCATTCTATCTCCTTAGTGAGCAAGGAGTCTATGTTGGCTACATGAGCCTCCACAAATGTCCTATGATCCCTAAGGTCTCTGATCTCCTTAGCTTGTCATTTGGATTCTTTTTCCAATGCTACAACTCTCTTCCAAAGGAATTCATTGGAACATTGGATATCCCATGAAGTCTTGGTGCATGAGAGAGCACATTCAATGGCATTCTCGTATAGCCTTTGTGGAACATTTTCTAGTTCAGGTGAAAGCTTAGGTAGCTCATCAAGCTCAATGTCATGTTTTGGATCCCATCCAACCTTGGATACTATAAAAAAAATGCCAAAAAAAACCTTCAAAAAAATAAGGTCATACAACCATAAAACTCAAAAAAACCATAAAACAAAATAAATAAAAATATATACATAAACAACAAAAAAAATTAGGCAAAGATGCTATTGTTCTTACCAATATCAAGAGCAATATGTTGCAACCAATTAATCATGTCTTTAACCATATCACACATGAACTTGATCTTGTCAAGTACCTCTACCTATGGTTTCATACAAAATGTAGAGGTTGATGCTTCGGGAAGGGGTTTAGCCACTACAAAAAGTATAACCATTAACTTAAATTAAAACCAACTACAATGTAAAACTATAAGAGGAAACACATAAAATAAAACTTATAAATACTTGAAAGACCATGGGCAATGTTAATGTGAGGCTCATCATCAAATGTTGACTCTCTAAATATGACATCCAAGGTCTCTAATTCTTTATTAGGCATTGGTTCTACCTCCTCTTATTACCTCAATGCCTTCTCCTCTTGTCATTTTCTCTCTACTTCTATGACAACCTAGGCTACAAGTTCTTGAGCTTTGCCTACAAGAATGGCAAAGGAAAACCATTGAACAAGTGAGCAATTTTTCCTAAAACTAACAGAGTAATATAAATATGCATACAACATAACATAAGAATATACAAAATAATAAAAAAAATAAATAAAAGTAAGTAATGAAAATGTAACTAAAACATACCTTATACAACATGGTGTGCCTAGCCAATCCTAAGGGAAATTCTCTTCTCTCTAGCTACTCTACAACAATAATTGTCTCCTTAACTAGTGGCTGCTTTAACTTTGCTTTGGTTGCACTAGTAGCCTTTGCATGTAACTCCATGGCCTTTTTGGCATTCTCGTAGGCAATATCGGGTTTCACCCCCATGTTGTTAGGAGAAGCATAACACACACCACTAAATATTTTAGTGGTAATAGATAGCAACTTCCTAATATCCTCTTCCATTGGTTGGTTCTAAGCCTACATGGTTAGAATAATGTGTTTTACCCAAGTTTTAGAAAATTGGGATGGATCATGACTTATCCCTTTTACATTCTTCTTAATCACTAGGAATTTTGGAAACCTCCTTAGATATGCTATGAAAAATGAAAAATGCATATAACATATCATTTCAAGATTGTTCCATAATTTTTGGATCTCATCCTATATCTTAAAGACCAAGTGAGTGGTCTAGTTGAATTGAGCACCATCGATGAGAACCTTCTTCATGGTCCAAGCTTGTCGAATGCTAGGGATCTTTTCTATGACAACAACATGGGAAATTCCCTTGAACAAAATAATGAATACATCTCATTAGCCTCTACAACTTGGCACTGGTCTAGAGACAAACCACCCCTACCATGACAAGTGTTTAGCCATTCTTTTATCTCTTCCATGTGACTCACCTCTTTTCCTACCTTTGTGGAAACTTTTATGCCATTGCAAGGTATGCCAAAGAGGTTTTTGAATGTAGATTCATTAATGGAGAAAGTGACAGGTACACCATGAACATGAGAGATGAATTTCTTAACTCTTTTCTTAAATGAGTCAATGATATTCACCATTGCTACAGTAGGCATGGATGGGCTAGGAACCATAAAAAGATTGAGCAAACCTGCATTGGAAATCTTTTCCTAAATCTCTCTAGGTACTCTACCAACCATCTACTTCTACGTTAAGTCTACTTTGTCCTACTTAAGGATAAATTTCTCCTTCGTACATCCTAAAGTGATCACAACAACAGTAGATTTACGCATAGGTTCTACAACATAACATGGATAGCTAGTTATCCTTGAAGTGTAAGCACATCACACAAGATCAAAAAAATGTATAAAATAAAAAAAAATTAAACACATAACAAACATTGGCAAAATCTTAAATTGAACTCATAACTACATAGCCAAAACCAATTGGAAAATTGATCCTAAGTGACTAGAAAAATAACAAAATTAGAAAACGTTGACACTAATAACTAAAAAATTGAAATATGAACATCTTTAAGTTGCTTACTTGATTAAAGAAATGTTGGGGCCCTGAAGTCCATAGGTGCATGAGTGCCTAAGTCTAGAATGCCCCACCAAGCATGAGTAGTCTCATTGACCACACACCTATAGTAGGTTTGGGAGTAGTGGGATGTGTATCTACCAAAATGATGTTTTAGCTACTTGAATGTTGTAAGCCTTATAGTTGTACCTTGAGAAAAAACCTCCAAGGTAGTATGTGCTAAGGGTAAGACTTGATCACTCTTAATCAATCCATTGTTTTCTACCATATACTTGAAGCATAGAAATTAAACTTATTATAACCAAGTAGCCTAATAAAAAAAAGATGAACAAAACTTAGGACAGTATTACACCTGCAGATGATAGAAAGTTCTTGGAGGATTTTGGAACAAAGTGTTGACATGGTGATCTATAATCAATGTGTTGTTGGCATTGTACTGAATAAACTTTGGCATATCCAAAATATGGAATAACTTGCATGTATCTAGAGTGTACATGCCATCATGATGATCACCTGTCACATGCGTAACACGATCATCCATAATAAATTTGATGATGAAGCTAGTAGACCGAGGTATCAAAGTCTTGGCAATATTGATTATAGTGTTAAAGGCCAAGTATGACTCTAAAATCATACTAAATTGATTAAGTAAGAAGGCCAAAAACTCTTTGGTCCTAGGACTAAACCAAAGGAAGCCACAATATAGGACCATATCAATAGGAAAATTATTAGGTCTTGGAGTGCTAATATAATAGAAGAGCACAACCAACTCAATGATCACAAGAATTGATTTCAAGAAGCCCTTGCACCACCAAAAGATAATCATGGAAACATTACTAATGAGCGGAGAGGTACCCCTATGCTCAACCATACGAATACGAGCGTTTCACACACGATCCGGTTGAATTCCAAGGACTAAGTGCTTATGCACCCTTGTGGAACAAGGATGTGTTGGTTGATCGTTGTCTTCCTAAGCTTACCTGTATGTCACAATTGTATGGTTAAGTAAGCTTGAGGCATATGATTTTTATAGCTTTTATGTTTTTATGTCCTATGCTAGTAGGGAAGGAGAGAGGTAACTAAGTGACTAATTTAACTTAACTACTCATTAACTAAGTTCTAACTAATCCTAACATCAGCATTTGTTCCCACTTGCAGTACACATCTTGAACCAGTGCAACACTGCTAGGATTACCAAACGCTAATGGTTACTGGGTTACCAAGCATTACACGCATGCTCAAAGTGGTCGTACTTGTGTAATTTAATGATTTGCTTAATTGATCAAAATGAATTGTTGTGCTAATAACATAAATGTAAAGTGTATAAAATAAAGAGCTACAAGGAAATAAAATAAAAGAAATGCATAAGAAAACAAATCTCAAGTGCTACAAGGATGAATCAAAGAGCTCGTCTTTATTGCCAACACAATGGTGTGCTCAGGTACATCAATGCTTGAATAAAGATCCATCCACACTTAGACCTCCTGTTGTGGACACTTGGAAAATACTCTAAGTTTCAAATAGACTACAAGAGTTTCACTACTTGACTACTAAAAGACTTCTTCCCAATTGTGTGCCTGGGCACTGTATTTATAGACTTAGGAGCAACTACTCTAATAATTAGAGTAACCGCTCTAATAATTAGAATAACTGCTAAAGTAACCACTAGAGTAGCCACTATAATAATTAGAATAACTACTAGAGTAACCACTAGAGTAACTACTCTAATAATTAAAATAGCTGCTAAAGTAATCGCTAGAGTAATGACTCCAATAATTAGAATAACTACTAGAGTAATCACTAAAGTAACCACTCTAATAATTAAAGTAAGTACTAGAGTAACCGCTCTCATCATACCCCCACGACTGAATGAAAACTCATCCTTGAGTTTCTTACAAAATATTGGGAAGGTATGGGATTATTGACTAATTGACAACTGACGGTGGAATGGGATGACAAACTCAACATGCCCCAATGAATGGATCAATAAGCATATTACAAAATTAGTGTTCATGACCATTGTGGTGAACACTCGTACATAAATGACATTCAAGCCTTTATTTGGCTACTTGAACAGAAAAAGAGAGAGAGAGAGAAGATGGAGCATGTTACTGCCAATGTCAAGATTGCGTCTTCTGTTGTTTATCCATAGCCATGCCACCAAACTTTCTCCTTTCATAAATGATCTAGTTCTAATCCATCTTGAGTGCTTCCTCCAAGCCTAATCCATTATTTGTATGATCACCATCTGCACACACAACACAGTCAAAAATGAGCAAGGATAAATAATCCATAATGCAATTGATACCTTGCCTCAATATGAAGTGCATTGGCTAAGTTATGGTTATGGCAGAAACTAGTTTGGAGATTTATCATTGGCAACCACCAAAGGTGTAGGGGTTAGGCAATTAGTAAAATGGAAAAAACTAAAAAATTTGCGCTACGGCCCCCATGACTAAGAGCGAACCTTTGGTAGCTATAAGATGGAAAAACATGAGGAATAAGAAAGATGAAAAATATTAATAGCAATGCTAATAAAATGGATGTCATGGATGGGGATGAAACAAGAAATGATTGATTGTAGAAAATGTTTAAGGGAAAGAAGTTAGCAATTGCACCAAAAAGAAATGCCAATGGGTCCTCCTCAAAGTAGGCTCATGCCCTTTATGCCCTGACAAACTGACAAACCAAAGAGTCTGTAGGCTCTAGGAATGTCATTTGGAAGCAAGATTTAAGAACTTACCCACAAGAATTCACCAAAGAAAAATAATGCATCAACCCAGAATGGACTAATGACAAAATCGACAATGAGGTGGAAAATGGGAAGAAAGGTGGAGAGGAAAGAATGGAATGGAATCCAAAGAACAAGGTTGTATAAAGCCTGTTGTGTATTTCATGGTTAAGATAACTGAGTAGAAATTATCCCAAATCCAAACTCAAACCAACCACATTCAGTGACCTCACATCAATACACTTGGCAAATCCATCCTCTTGAGGCAATAAGAATGCTTTCACAAAGAGTCACCACCATCCCAAGGAGAGTGAGATGGAGAAGTAGGAAGCGAGAAAGAGCCTTAGTTAGAGGGAACCTTCAAGCATGGATAACATGTCTTTCCAATGTCATAACCAATGCTTGTAGCCCATATTGCTTTATTATGTCTAAGGGGTGTGCTTTGAATTCTCACCTTTTTCTCTCTCTTTTTTATGTTTATGCTTGAGAACCACACCATGTAAAGACTTACTTTTATTCACTCAACTTCCTGATATTTGAACAATATCAAAATGGTGAAAAACCTAAGATAAAGAATCTAAGCACCCAAGAGAATGACCAGCACCAATGCATCAAATCCCCTTGAAGTCACACCCTTTTCATCCTTTGAGTCTTTCCTTGGTTTGAAAAATGCCCAGCCACCAATTCAATAACAAGTTTACTTAAAAAAAGGGGACTATACAGTTCCAAGCTAAAGGAGATCATAGAGTTGTATGGATGAGTGGACGACATGGACTCATTGCTTATTTTACCAAAATAACCATACCTTAATATCAACATCATAATTCAAAGGTAAAAACCAAACATTAGCAATCAATATGATATAATTCAATCCACCATCATGAGCACTTATTAGATGACGAATAAATGTAAATCAAGCAAACAAAGAAATAGTAAAAACATGAATGATGGTGTAAAAAAAATAAGAAAAGTTGAAAAATGTGTAAAAAAAAAATTCAAAAAGAATTGAGGGCCTAGAATAGTTAGCATAGGTGGCCATCTCCCCCATGAATAAGTTGGAAGGAGGAGATANCATAAATAATATAAGGTCCTTCCCATAGTGTTTGAAATTTAATACGTTGTGGCAAATGTGTGGGATTCTAGTAGAGAACCTATCTCCTAGCTGACATTTAACTTTCCTAATTCTTAGGTCATGACGTTATTTATTGAAGGCCTTGTGCAATTAGTTAGATGACATGGTAGCTAATCGATTTTCATCTAGCAAGTTAAGGGTTACTAATCATTGTTTTTGCACTAGATCAAGATCAAGGTTGAGGTCACATGCCATGGATAGTGTACAAAGCTTAGTTTGAATGGGAAGCATTGGTAATTTACTGTACACTAACTCATAGGGAGAGTAGCCCGTAGGGAGTTTCCATGTGGAGCAGTATGCCCAAAGAGCATCATTCAATTTAGTACTCCAGTTTCGCCTACACTTGCTAATGGTTCTTGTCAATATCTTTGTAATCTCCCTATTGGTAACTTTTGCTTGATCGTTTGCTTGGGAGTGGTATGGTGTACTCAATTTATGCTCAACCCCTAAGTGTTGCATTACTTTTCGAAAAGCTACACTTGTGAAGTATGTACCATTGTCTGAAATAAGTGCACATGACACACCAAACCTATTTATGATTTGTTGTTAAACCAATCATGTAGCTGTAGATGATGTATAATCTTTAACAGGAGCTGCTTTAGCCCCTTTTGTTAGGTAATCAATGGCAATAATAATATAAGCTTTTCCATTGGACATTGGTGTAATCAGCCCCATAAAATTAATTCCCCAAATGTCGAAGGGTTCTAATAGTTGAATCCGTTGCTGCGGATCCTCCATTCTAGTAGTCATTTCTCCATCATGTTGACAGTGCTCACAAGATTAGACGAAACGATGGGCATCCTGAAATAATGTAGGCTAATAATATCTTGCAAGCAGGAACTTGATGATCGTTCATCTTCCAGCGTAATAACCCCCACAAGGATCCTCATGAGCATCTTGGAGAACTTGTAGTTGATCTATATTGGGAATACACAATTGAACCAAGCCATCAAGACACACTTTGTAAAGTTGCCCATTGATCTCCATAAAGTACCTGGCTTAGTGAAGAAACTATTATTTCTTCTTAAGGTTTAACTCTTATGGTGTTTTTTGGGTGAGGAGATAGGTAAGAATGCTACTGTACTAGTTTGTCTCCATGGGTGATTGATTATTCACTACACCAGCAAAGAGGAATTCATTAGGGAAATGATCAGAAATTGGATACTCATCCTCTTTGTTGTCCCATCACAGCCGAGATAAATGATCAGCAACTACATTCTCGATGCCCTTGCAATCAATCATCATTAAATCTAACTCTTGTAAGATTACAAGCCATCATATGATATGAGGGCTTACCATTGGCTTATTCATGAGGAATCGGACTGCACTATGATCTATATGTATATATACTTTATATCCCAATACATAGTGTCTAAAATTTTCTAGTGCAAACACTATAGACATTAATTCTTTCTCTGTGGTAGTGTAGTTAAGTTGTGCACTAGCGATACTTCTACTTGCACAGTGGATGTAATTAAAACACTTCTAGTCATCTAAGTATGTAAGTATGACTCCTAAAGCATAGTTGGACACACCAGTTATGATATGGAATGATTTCGACCAATCAGGAGCTTGTAGAATGGGTGTTTCTACTAGCTTCTGTTTCAGAGTTTGGAAAGTTAATTCGCTTTCCCTGGTCCACTCGAAAGGTACGTCCTTTTTTGTTAATTCCACCAATGGTTTGGAAACCTTTGAAAAGTTCTCAATAAATCTCCTATAGTAGCCAGTATGTCTAAGGAATGATAGAATATCTTTGATAGTTTCTAGTTTATGGGTAATTCCTTGGGTAATTTTAATTTTCTCAGGGTCTACCTCTATCCCTGTGTGTGAGATTTTGTGCCCTAGTACTACGCCTTCTTAGACCATCAAATGTCTTTTCTACCAGTTGAGCCTCAAATTGGTTTCTACACATCTTTCTAACACTTACTCCAACCGGTCCAAGGCTTGATCAAAGTTTTCTCCATAAGTGGAGAAGTCATCCATAAAGACCTCCATGCCATTCCCTATTTGTTGTTGGAATATGCTCAGAACTAGTTGTTGAAATGTTGCAAGGGCATTGCACAAGCCAAATACCATCTGTTTGTATGCGAACATTCCCCAATAACTAGTGAACATAGTCTTGGCTTGGTCTTCTGGGATTATTTTTATTTGGTTATATCCGCTATATCCATCCAGAAAACTACAATAGCAATGCCCTGCGATGATGTCTAAGACTTGGTTGAAAAATGGCAATGGAAAGTGATCTTTGAATGTTGCCATATTTAGTACCCTGAAATCTATGCACACCCTCCATTTTCCTCCCTTTTTAGGCACAATCACTAAGGGGCTAATCCATTTACTATCAGCAATGGGGTATATGAACCCAGCCTTGAGAAGCTGTTCAATTTCTTCCTTAACTACTTACTTCAACTTAGGGTTCCATCACCTCTACGATTGTCTTTGAGGCTTCATGGAGGGGTCAGTGTAAATTCTATGTTGGCATATGCTAGGATCTATTCCAGTTAATTTGAGATATGGCTAAGCAAAGGCTTCTGACCATTTATTTATTATCTTCAGTAGTTCTTCTTTCTGTTGAGGAGCAAGCTTGGCATTGATAATTACTGGTTTTTCATTTTTAAGGAACGTGTATTCCATACTAATGGGAAATGGTTTCAGCTCAAGGGGTTCTTGCTTAAATTTCTTAGGGATTTCCAACTTGCCCTAGTTGATATTTTCAAGGTTAAGACTTGGAAGTTGGTGATGGAATTTCTCTAATGCATCTATGCTATCGATGTAAGCACAAGTCAAACCCTTAGTTTCTTCCATGCATATGAGTGAACTACTTTCTTAATCAACTATTAGCCACTAGGTGTCTTTCTGTCATGTGGCTACTGCATACAGGCATCTTTGTATGTTAATCACTATGCATACTAATTGCATGCAGGTAATTCTAAACTTTGCACAAACCATGACCTCTGTAGGCCATTACACCCTGTGTCACTATATGTGATGCATGAAACTTTCTTCTTCTTAATCTTTTTGAATGTATTTTTCTTTGATATTTCTAGGGAAAGATCATGGATTCCTAGGCGTGCATCGATGGTGCTTAGCCATGCTTTTCCCATTATGATTGGGAAGTTCCCCTTATCGTTGTTGACTTGAATTACTAGGAAGTTAGCTGGGTACAACCACCTACAAATAGTAGTAACAATGTCTTCCACCAATCTCAATGGGATAGCGATGGACTATTCAGCCAACTCTAGATGGATGTTGCTCTTTTTCAATGGAGGCAGGTTCCAGGCCTTGTACATTTCTTGAGAAATCAAGTTGACATCGGAACCTGAATCCAAAAGAGCCTTGCAAGGTGCATTTCCAGTGATTTGTAAGTATATCAGAGGACTTCTAGGATTAGAGAGTTTCCTGGGAAGGTGACTAGCTATAATCCAATTAGTGACAACATGTGTTAACATGACCATATGCGTTGAGTGTGGTGATTGGGTTGAAGGGGGCTCCAAATTTTTGATTGATACTAAGGTGTCTAAGGAATCAATTGCTTGTGTTTGCAAGGGCTTGGTTGGACTATTGGTTCTAAAGAAAGGTCTTTTCTTCATGTGGTTGTTGGAACCAACAGTAGGTTGAGAGTTAACAACCCTTGTGGCGTTACGTTGCTGTGGCTGGGTAGGGATTTCACCTTGCATCGTAGGAGTAGGTGGTAGTGGAGCTATTGGTGGAAGAGGTGCGGCTGGATGAGAAGGATGATATGCTTGTGGAATATCACCTCTAGAAGAGGGAGTCCCATAATACTCACGAGCTTGGTAGTGAGGTTGAGGAGTGACATGACTAGTAGAGTCACATGGGGAGATTGGCTACTACACGTAATATCCATACAGGTCAAGTTGCCAGTAAGGATACTATTGCCTTGGTGGTGGCATTCCCCATTATTGTGGATGCTAACACTATTGATATTGCGCAATCGGTTGTGGTGGAGTTTCACTAGGATAATATGTTAAGGGTTGGTGGAACTGCCTTGGGTTACCTTGAGGATAAGGTAACCTTTGGGGTGTTTGAATTTTGTTTAATCATGGGTTAAGTGCATGCGCCCCAGACTCCTACAGATGTGAGATTATAGGGCAACATCCCTTAGGATGGTCATATTGACATCTCTCACATCCATGATCATTATCTGTTTCCAAATCCACAACCTCTTCAATGATGGAAACTTTGCCCTTACCCCTGCTACATGCATTTTTAGCCTCTTTCTTTTTTCTTTTCTCACTATCTTGCTCTCTAGGCTCCTCTACTATTTTAAGAATAGTTTAAAATCTATTGTGTAGGGAATCCCACATTTGTTCTACCTTTTCCAAAACTTCTGATGTCATCTTTTGGATAGGCAAAGTTTTCCTATTCACCATCTCTTTGAGTGGTGACTCTTCTTTATCCTCACAAAATTTTACTCCCCTCTTCCAAAGGGAAGGATCTCGGTTATACTCTTTCCCACTTTTTCTCTTCCATAGCTCACCTTCTTCCTTAGCAACTTGCTTCAATAGTCTTTGAATTTGATTGTACCTAAGCTCGGATAGTCTCCCTTGGGCATAAGTCCCAAGGGCTCTTCTCGTTTCATGCCTAAGCCCATCCACGAGATGACGTAGTTGATCCCTTTGCAAATAATCATGGCAAGAACAATGATGTAATAGTACATAGTATCGACCCATGGAAGCATCCAAGAGTTCATGTCCTCCTTGTTTCCAGCCTTGGATTTGCTTTCTTAAGTTAGACACTTGGGAGTACGTTTGGTACTTGTCATTAAATAATTCTAACATAGTACTCCACCTACGAATGGATTCCGATTCTAAGGACTAGTACCAACTTTCTACTTCTTTAACTAGTGTCCATGGGAACAACTTAAGTTTTTGCCATTCATTCTCTATGTTCTATAAGGCACACGCATCATGGAATGCTTGTAAGTGATTCTAAGGATTAGCGTTGTATCCTCCTTCAAATTGTGGGATATTGTTCATATCTAATCTCCTGATCCTACTATCTTTTTGGTTCCTTGTTGAAATTATAATAGCCTTATTTATGTCCAACATACTTCAAGTAGTGAGTGGGGGTTCATTGTAATCATCTCGTCCATGATGTCTATGATGCCTACGTTGTTCCCTACTCTCCCTTCTTCCATGTCGTGGCTCTATAGAGTGCCCTCGTCCCCTTTCCTGGCTATTTTGTCTATGAATTCCACTTTGCCTACCTTCATCCCCATAGTCTTTTCCTTTATGACTGCATCTAGATAATGAAGGAGAGGATGAAGGAGATGATGAAGGTGAAGAAGAAGGAGAACAGTCATCATGATAGTGTCTACTACCTTCTCTTCGGTGGTCTTGACCTTGATCGTAATTACGATCAGAATGTCCACCTTTATCATGAGTCCTTGTCCCTTTTTTGGACCCTTTGTGCCCATGGGTATCAGAACTTGGGTTATGGATAGTGGAATGAAGGTTCTAATACATAACCCCTTGGCCAAAGTCAAGGGGGGGAACATCATTGTGTGGGTCACTACCTAAGGTAGGTTCACCACCCTCATTTTCGCTTAAAACATGTGGGACATTCTAAGACCACTTACCCTTCAAAAACTTATGATGTCTCTCCTATTACAAGTCCCTTTGATGTTGTGCCTTCATAGGATGGTATTCTCTTAATTCATGGTCTTACACAATGTATTCTACGTGTAAGTGCAGCATGCCAATTTGTGTGAGAGCATGAAGAAGCATGCTTGGGACTGAATGATCCAGAGGTAATACTATGTTACCTTCTAAGTCTCACCAACATAGTTGTTCATCTTGATGGAGGATAATGGTAAAGTCTAGTATATACTCATCGGGATGAATATATACCACTCAAACTTGTTGAGGGACTAGTGGATCAATGTCATGTGTATTACGCCATCAATTATTTATTGTTTCAGACCTAGGCGGTGAGGCGCTTTTGTACGAAGAAGGAGACATACTTGTTTGTTCAATGTGCAATGTATTCTTGTTTATTATTTTCTAAACCAACCCTAAGGGTTTGTTCCAATGATGTGAATGATTTTCTAAGTTCTAATTAGCCACAAACAACTAAGTCCCTAACAACGGTGCTAATGATGAGTGGCGAGGTACCCCTATGCTCAACCATACGAATATGAGCGTTTCACGCATGATCCGGTTGAATTCCAAGGACTAAGTGCTTATGCGCCCTTGTGGAACAAGGATGGGTTAGTTGATCATTGTCTTCCCAAGCTTACCTATATGTCACAATTATATGGTTAAGTAAGCTTGACGCATATGATTTTTATACCTTTTATGTTTTTATGTCCTACGCTAGTAGGGAAGGAGAGAGGTAACTAAGTGACTAATTTAACTTAACTACTCATTAACTAAGTTCTAACTAATCCTAACACCAGCATCCGTTCCCACTTGTTGTACACATCTTGAACCAATGCAACATTGCTAGGATTACCAAACGCTAATTGTTACTGGGTTATCAAGCATTACACGCATGCTCGAAGTGGCCATGCTTGTGTAATTTAATGATTTGCTTAATTGATCAAAATGAGTTGCTGTTCTAATAACATAAATGTAAAGTGCATAAAATAAAATAAAATAAATGCATAAGAAAATAAAATAAAAGAAATGCATAAGAAAACAAATCTCAAGTGTTGCAAGGATGAATCAAAGTGCTTGTCTTTATTGCTAACACAATGGTGTGCTCAGGTACATAAGTGCTTGAATAAAGATCCATCCACACTTAGACCTCCTATTGCAGGTACTCCGAAAATACTCTAACATTCAAACAGACTACAAGAGTTTCGCTACTTGACTGCTAAAAGACTTCTTCCCAATTGTGCGCTTAGGCACTGTATTTATAGACTTGAGAGCAACTACTCTAATAATTAGAGTAACCGCTCTAATAATTAGAATAACTACTAAAGTAACTGCTAGAGTAACCACTCTAATAATTAGAATAACTGCTAGAGTAACCGCTAGAGTAACCACTCTAATAATTAGAATAACTACTAAAGTTACCGCTAGAGTAACCACTCTAATAATTAGAATGACTGCTAGAGTAACCGCTAGAGTAACTACTCTAATAATTAAAATAGCTTCTAGAGTAATCGCTAGAGTAACCACTCTAATAATTAGAGTAACTATTAGAGTAACTGCTCTCATGAATTACATAACCATGAACAAAAATTCAACAATTGCTAAAAAAATTGACAAGAATAGTATCAACGTTCTCACATAAAATTCAACTCAATTTACAAGTTACAACCATTAAAACATAAAACAAAATTTGACTAAAAATTAAGCAAAAACCAAGTGGCCCATTAACATTGATGGTAGTCTCATGGTAGAAATATATATAAAAATTACAAAATTTCTATGCCAATTATTAAAACTATGAGAATGAGCTTTTAATACTATAGTAATAGCTATAAAAATTCTAACTTGAATTCAATGAAATTTAAAAGGCAAAAACACTCATAATAAAATTCAAAAAAGTGTACCAATGTTGCCTATACAGCTTGGGAGGCTTGTAATTGTAGTAGCTAATACAACAATTGTATAGGGTAGTTTACATAAAAATAGTGTTAATGTTCTTACATAAAAATGATCAAATTTTACTGAAATTTTTTTCTATGTCTAGGTAATATAAACAGACATAAATCAACAAAAATCCTAGCCCAATTTTGCAATAGTAACCTTATAAAAATTTAAAAAGGAACCCAAAATTAGTTTGAATTTTTTCTTAAAAACCCTATTTATAGTGAAACAACTATAGTGAAGCCTCTAGAAAAATTATAGAAAAATTATAAAAAATTACAAAGCTAGTGCAACGCCCTTCCACATAGTCCTAGAGATGCCCAGGAGGCTAGGATGTTGATGAAAAAACTACTAAAGTATATCAATATTCTCAATCTTGAAGGGGTAAAAACAGTTCAAAATTGAAAAATCACTGTGCACTGGTCTACAAAAAAAAAATCATAAAAAATTAACTATAGCTTAGAAATTAGTGATTTAATATTTGTTACAACCATTAAAGTGTAAAAAAAGTTATGCCTTGAAAAATTAAAAATTTTATAACATTTTCTTACAAAAAATTGGTAAGTGGCATTACTTTTTTTTTTTAGTAAAAAATAGTGAAAATGCAAAAGATTGATTTGAATAAAAATTCACAATTTTGTACAAGAAGGCCCTAAGTCCAAAATAACAATGTGAACACATGGGCACAACATACATACAACATCTAAACCATACAACTCAGAATTTTTTTAACACACATGACTTGGACATCAAAAAATGCTTACATACTTGCCCAGAAATTGATGAAAAATGATTAAAGAAGGGTACTTGGTAGTCATGCTAGATGAACCTTCTCCAATGGATGGCCTAGGCTAGTGGGATATTCCTTTGGAGGTAGTGTCTACCTCCTCGAAGGCTAGATTTTTGTTGTTTCCTCCTCATCTCCTTGACATCTTGAGTAAATAGCCAAAAAACCTTGAACTCCTTTGCACCTTCTTACAACTACGCTACCTTTGTCATGAAAGGTAGTAAAGATATGTTGAAGTTGGATGGAAAACAAGCTAAGAATAGTTGAAAAGCTTCAACACCATGTACTGCATGTGAAAATTGGGTTAGGAAGATTGATTTGCATAAAATTTGCAAAGAAAATGACTTCCAATACTTATGCATTGGTACCATAATCCTCCATGTCCACAACTCCCACATAACACCCATTGGAATCCATGTTCACATAATGAAAGTAAAAAGTATGCTCGATTTGTGGGAACTTTAATGCCTAATGACAATTTAAATTTGGGTAGGCCCCACTAGCATCTCCAAAATAAACCAATAAAACTCTCAATACATTGGGATTTGCATCTTCCAACAAAAGATATGTTGGGATTAATGCCCAAATAAGCCTTGGAATGAGTTCCAAGCACCAATAATGACCAAGATACACCTCCAAACCATCTATCCTTAGCAAATTAAAGCTAATGAAACCTTGTCCAAAATCAAAAACCAAACATTGATATTGGAGGCTTCTAAACACCAAGAAAGGCCAAAACACGTACAAAATAAGATATTTTTGGATTACTACACTAGCTATCATAGTTTTATGAGGGATGGAAATAATCAATAGTAAATAGTCCTCTAATTGATGTTAAAATAGCCACATCAATCCTCAAACCCTAGTTGGAACCTTCGGTAGCTTTGGAACCTCTTAGAACTTATTCAAAGGTGTCAAAATCCATGATTTTTAAGAAAATACACTAGAGGGATCCAAAACTACATTGGCCAATGCATATGTCTAGAGATTGACCATAAGATAAATCAATAAAGCCTCAAACAACCTTCAAAATTACAAACCCTATTCTCCATACCTTCTCGAAGTGTTCAGTGACCTCAGAAAGCCAAATTTCAAGCTCAAAATAAGTCAAAACTCATGAAAAATCAAAAGATATGCTAGAAGAGGCCAAAACTATTCTAGCAAATGTATAATTTCCAAAAAACCTAAGAATAAGCCATCAACTAGCCAAATCGACCTCCAAATGCATCAATCTAGCCCTAGAACCATGACAAAACCTCCAATAGTCATCAAAGCATGAAAACTAAGTTAAAAATGGCCAAAATTAGTCATATTATTTAAAACTACATTGGCTAGTGTATTTTTTAGAAGAAGTGGCCAAATCAAGGTCCCAGTGACTTTTAGAATCAATAGTTTTGAGCTTGAACCATAGCCATATACACTTGTAGCCTCAGGAGCCCAACAACTTAGTTGATTGACCATTCAAATTGCCCAAAATAAATATTTCACCAAAACTACATTGGAGGAAATCAAAAATTGTGCTAGCCAAAGTAGTTTTTGTTTCCAAGGTAGATTTGACAGCCTAACCACACTTCAAATGACTTGAAAATTAACTAGAGAAGCCTAGAACCTCATAGCTTAAAACCAACTACCATTTGACCCTGTTTTGGCCATGAAAAGACCAAATTTATCAAAGATACACTACAACTAGGCAAAAATATGTTGGCCAATGTATTTTTGAGGTATGGGATTCCAAACTCTATTTTTATTAACTTATTTTGACCTTCAAATGACCATTCGACAACCTTGACATCCCTACGCTGCCGTGGGAGGTTGCTGGAGCAATAATTTCAAACTTGAGACATCATAAATCAATTTTTTTATATAAAACTATAATAGAACTAGAGAAAACTATGTTGTTGGCCGCATATTAGAAACTAATGTAATGGACACTTGTAAGTATTGGTACACACCATATGTAGAAACGAAATCTTTAGCGTGGATTTAAAATTCAAGTCACACTGCTGGTCTACATCAGGGCGAGAGCCAGTAAGTGATCAATCGATCAAATCCAATGGGAAAGAATGAAAGAATTGTTCAAATTCACATAGGATCACAGAGAAACCAGACTTCAAGCAGCCAGCCAGCCACATAGTATATAACCCAGGGCTCCTTGACACAGGACGAGAATCAGGGGAAGAACGGGGAATGAATCAGAAAGAAAGCGGTGAAATGGAAACTATGTTAATCTAAGTAACCTACTGTTGATGCGTAAATTTTGGACACGCGAACACCTGTGAAAACTCGTTTTAGGGGACTATCGCCTAGGGCACCTCCCGTATGGGTACGGAAACCCAGGAATGGTCTCAGCTGGAAAGGGCCATGTGACATTAATAATAATCATAATATTTTAAGAATAATATATAAAAAAACTTAAATTTGATTTTATGAAAATTCTATTAAATCTTGAAGAAAATAGTAAAATAATTAAAAATCAAAATTAAATATTTGTGTGGTTCTTTTTTTGAATAAAATAAATGACAAAAAAAAGAGAAGAAGATAAACTCGAATTAAAATTAAAACTTATTCGGTGCTCTAACAGACAGGGGTTAGATGTCCCAAAAGAGGCCCTGATTATCGCCGATTCAAAGAGAAAGAGCCTAAGGCCCCACTAAATGTTTGTGAAGCAACCAAACAACAAATGCAGTTTCTCTTAGCAAAACATAAATGACATTACTTGATAGAATCACCCACACTTGTAATCCTGTATACCCTGTATACGTAGACATATAGTACTAGGCTAATTTGTGCATCCGCTCTATTCTATAAGGTATAAGGTAAGACGACTTTGATTTGCACAGGACAACTGCAAATCTTTGATGCAACTGAAATGTTTTATGGTTCGTAAAGTACTTACGGTAACATGATAAACAATAATAATTTGTATAGATAAAATGTGCTGCCAGACCCTGAAAGGACGAAAATTTATAAATCAAGAAATGAATATTTCAGAAAACCCTATCTCTTCCTACAAAACACGATCGGCGCAGGAAAAATCTTCAAACTCGGTAGACAATTGATGATGAGAACTGGCATAAATCCCGACACAACACAGACACACGAAAAGTAGCGGAGCTCCAATCAATCAAATTAATGCATTGGTTGCAAAAACAACAATTTGGAACGCCTTAGAACTCTTGCAAATCAGAAAAGATGCAGATCACCAAAATGGTTAAGAATAACATGCGAACAAAAATGCACGCATGCGTGCGCAAAAAAAAATAGAAAACCGGCTCTCAAAAGAATCCGAAGCTCTATGCATAGCAGAGAGCTTCAATGCAACAGAATATCGGAACCAAATTTCAGAGCCAGCGCCCCCATAAATCGTCTTAGGCCCTCTTCAATCATCTCCGGCCCTCCGCAATCGTCTCTGGCCTCTGTTCTCCTTTTTATAGCAGTGCTGCGAGAAAACCCTAACCCTAAACCGCTGGCCACCTGTTCCACGTTAACTGCAACGCGAGCCACCTAAAAAAAACACTAGAAAATAAGCCTTAAGTTTATATTTTATTTTTCTTTTTAAAAGGCACATTGGTCAGTCGTCATTCCTTTTATTTTTATTTTTATTTTTTTATATATATTTTTTATTTTTTTATTTTTTTGGAGCTTCAAAGTTTATACTTCCTTAGTTTAATGCCTTAGAATACCCTTACAATGAGATGTCAAGTTTTATTTACCATTGTTTGTTACATATAAGCTAAAGAAACCATGTTAAAATGAAAAATCCGTTAAAAAATTAAATATCAGATTTCAAATCGATTGTCAATCAGAGCTCCCATTAATACTAGATTCCGCGGTTACTCGTATAAAAACAAAAATTACTTGGAGGAGTTATCTTGGATACCATTCTTTTGTGTCCACCCGATCTTAGATGTTTTGTTGCTGTACTAGTTGATGTAAAAATTGGAGAACAAGAACAAGAGTGATATCATGTAATACAAGAGAATCTGACACAGAAATTTTGGGTACGGTACTTAGGTTCTGAGATAGTAGCTTGCTTGGGCCATGTTTAGTGCAAATTGAAGCATCTGGATCCACATAAGATACTTGCCCCAAAAGATGCATCTTCGACGAAGCTGTTTATGATTCCGTAAAAGCAAGGAGAGCATATAGTAAACGTACATCAAAACATGAACTGCACTATTCATGGCAGCAGAGAAATATGCATCTCTGCCAGGAGCATACTTAGCAATGACCCACCTGTTGATCAAGGCCCTATGCCTAGCATGGGTGAGGTTGGCCTCAACACTTAGCGCCCAAACTACAGATTGCATGCAAGTGTAAGAACTAGAAAATTTTGAATGAAAATGCAAATGGTGGGGAACTAAAAACAACATGAAACAAGAAATGCAAACTTGAAAGTAAACTATAATGTTCTAAACATGATCAAAATAACCAAATAATCAAAAGAGATACCGACATAGGTCATCCAAACAACCATTAAAATCTAAATATGTAATTTATTGATATTTTGACTAAGATCTATAGATATATATGTGTAATTATATATATATATGTAAATATATACTTAAGCTCTCATCCTCAATATTCTCACAAGGTAACAGTAAAAGTATGCAGACTATTTTGAGCAAGTGACTTATACAAAACTTAATGAGGAGGATGAGCTAAAAGTCATGTTAGATCATAGTAAGCCACAACTTTCAGATTTTTCCTTG
>MNCI01008880.1:90003-123204 GCA_015680685.1 Gnetum montanum | reverse complement strand
AAATGGGCTCATAGGAGCGAGCAGAGAGAGACAGAACTAGTTGCCGAGGCAGAGAACCTCAAGTCGAGGATTGATTTCCTCGTGAACCGTAGTCCTGACCCCATGGGGTCGCAAAGGGTTGTGGTCAATCATGCCATATTTTGGACCGTTGTTCGTCAGAACGTAGAATCCACCCGCGAAATAGTCGAATAGTAGATGTAGATGAATTTGCTAGCCCAGAAGTGCCAAGATATGAAAGACATCAGCACCAAGATCTTTGAATGGGGGAAGGCCCAGAGGGACCACAAGTATACATACAAGCAAGAAAATGAAACCCATCAAAGGCTATATAGAGACACTTCTGTGGAGGCATTCTCGTACGAGGCGTTTGTGAAGGCCATCGGTGCTTTTGAGGCTTACGCCAAGTTTAAAGAGCAGGTACAGGTCACAGAGTCCCCAGATTTGGGGGTCACCCTTCCTACAGGGAAGATTGCAACCACCTCCCTTTCCCTGGGACCTCTAAGATGGATAGTTTTGGAAAAGGAGAAAGTTGCTGCAGTGAACGTTGAACCTAACGACATGCCTTGGATGAATATCTTGATGGAGGAGATTGAACGTCGTCTCAGGCTTAGTCTAGACCAAATACCTCTTGTGACGGACACGGGCTCTCCTCAAGTTAGTTGCTTTGATGCTCTGCTACAGCTGTCATTTATTGCATTTGTTGCCCCTACTAACTACTTTATCCTTCGGGATGTAGGCTCTTAATGAGGATGTGAGGCCCGTGGAGGGAAGGGATGAGGTGTCAGCAGGGGGCAATATGGGAGTAGACGATGTGCAAGTGAATGCGATAGAGACAAACGACAAAGGTGATGTGAACAGGGATAGCTTGTGAGGGCATGAGAGCGGATCCCCCCCTCCCCTTTTTTTTGTTTTGGAAGAGTTTATAGACTACCAATAAGCAAAAATTTTGAATGAAATGTGAAAATTCTAGAAAGGAAAACCGGTTTCGTGTTATTATGTGTTATGTGAAGTTTTCGTACTCTGGGATGCTAATTTTAGGCCATTTTGGGCCGTTTGTTAGTTTTAGGCCATTTTGGGCCATTTGAGTATTGTGTTGAAAAGACGACACCCTAGCGAGTTTAGTAGAAAATGAATATGCGAGGATGGCGACTGGGTGAGAGGTTGCAAGGCTACTATGCTACGTGTAGTTATCTCCTGACCTTTCATGGGTTGATAGGGATGTAAGTTCGAGGCATTTTTCCAGGGCCCTCATTCATGCCACTGTCCTCCGCTTGAAAGGGCAACTCCACCTAGACGTTTTCTACCTGGGGATCACTTCGTTGGGCCGATCCCTCCGCTGTATGGTTGTTGCATGCATGAACAGGCACTTCATCTTCAAAGGTTGTAACTTCTAAACATTGCTCTGTGTTTAGATTACTAATTGCTTGCGTTACCACCCCGTCGCCATGGATTATCACCTCTCTTCCCTCGTATGGTAAGTCAATTTCCTGGTGTATAGGTGAGGAAACTGCCCTGAGTTGTGCTAACCATGATCTTCCCAAGATTAGGTTAAACCCGGGCATTTCTTCGACTACAATGAATGTTGTGTCCATGGGGAGCTCATTCCCTGCTATGAAGTTTATGTGAACTATGCCTTTTACCAGGACACATGCCCCGTTGAAGGACTGTAGGCACGATGTTTTTGTTGGTTTGATCTGGTCGACCAATCCCAGTTTCTCTATGATAGGCAAAGAGATGACATTTGTGGCTACCCCATCGTCAACATGCACCCTTCAAATTTGGTAATTGTGATGAAGAGAGGCACGGTAGTCACTTGGCCCTTTTCAGGATCTTCCTCAAGGGCTTTGTTGCTGAAAGTTAGTGGATGTACAGACTCCATGGGTGCAGAGGGGAGTATGACTGAGTGGATCTTTTTCTTGTCTACCAGCATGTTTTAATCGACCAGGATTGCTGTTAACATGGGGACTAGAGCCTCATGATGAGAGGCAGATACCATGACTAAGTTGTATAGGCTTAACATGGTATTTTTTTGCTTTAGGGTTTGCCCAACCTAGGTTAGGGCATTCAAGAAGTCTTGCCCACTCATCTGTTTAACACTCTCCTCCTTGCTTCGTCCTAGAAGACGAATCTCCTGAGGGGAGATGGCCCCAGACCTAGGTTCAAATTTTTGGTGACAAGATGTAATAAGTTGTGTTCTTACGTCGATCTTCGTCGAAGGTGACGAAGGTGCGAATTTAGAGGGCAAAAGTGTAGTTTTAGAGATTCTTTTGATGCTGTTCCTTTTCAACACCTCATCCATCACGTAAGTTTCTCACATCGTAGGGTGAGGAAGCTGTTTGTTGCTACGCAGGATGGAGGCTGTTGAAGACGCCAGTGTTCTAATGACAAATGGGGCTAGAGGTGTTAGCGGATGGGGTTGCACGGCCCCGCCAATGGGTGGTACAGAGGCAGATGTTCATGATGGGACTTTCAGGATGAAGGGAGACTGTGGGCTAGGATTTTCCATTGGTGGCATTGGCGTACAATGCTGAGGCACACGAATCACAAATGGTTGGAAGGGTGACATGGGATCATTGTCAATATCGATGGTGTTGATTACATAACCGGTGTTGTTGGCATTGAATGGATCAGTATAGACGTACATGGATTAGTTTTTAGGATGTACTGGGCTACCTTCATCTAGCACCAGATGCCCTAGGTCAATCAGTCTTTGGATGTCATCTTGCAACAATAGACAATAATCCGTGGTATGACCACATAATTGATGGTAATCACAAAACCTATCCATCCTAAAACCTTTAGGGACTGGAGGTTCATTGGGCAGGGCTAAAGAGGGATTTCCAAGGAGCTCGCAGTAGCATCGATGTCTCATGTTTTCTTCTTCTGACATCCGCTTGTGTTGAAGGTATCCCCTTGCCAATAGTTGCTTCAGGAGTTCTAAGGTTTAAGGGGCAGCAGTGCATATTTTGAATGATCTTTACACTCGAAATTAGGTTTAGCGTATGCAGATGTCTCGAATGTGGGGGCGGGTTGTAATGCTTGACCCGGGTTGGGCCCTGAGTCGGCTACAGGCACGGTCGGTTTCTTCGTATTCTTGTTTCCACTGTTGTTGTATTTGGGCTTAGCCTCAGCTACCACAGCAGCCACCAGGGTCGTTGGGGCCTTACCTTTTTCTTTCTTTGCAAAACTATTCCTATATGTGATGTAAGCTGGGTCTTTACTTGCCTTGGCTGCGTCTTGTATGCTTTTTGTTTGAGCAAAAGCTTGGCTAAGTGAGGGTGAAGCAAGGTAATATAGTTTTGACTTGATGAAGTCATTCACCGCACCCTTAAAGATGGCTAACAAATGAGCCTCCGTAATAGGTTCACGAATTTCGTTAAGGGTTGCGCTCCATCATTGAATGGATTTTTGAATTAGTTCTAGCGGGTCTTGCTTCACGCTCATCAGCTGATCTAGTGTGGTTTCTGGCTTCAAGTTATACTTAAAGCATATCACAAACTGGGTCAAGAGTTCTTCCAAAGTCGAAATGGATGAATGTGGCAGTGCGCGATACCAATCTAGGGCTTTCTTGGCTAGGGACATGGCAAAAATGCGAATGATCATATGTGGCCATTGTTGCAGCAACAAAGACTCTGACCAGAAAGTGATGAGATGTGTATTGGGATCTCCTTCTCCATCGTACTTCGTGAAATGCAGGAGGGACATCCTGGGTGGTAGTATCAAGGCAGGGATTGCGGGGTTAATGGGGTCATCTTGGTAAAAGTCCATGACTCGTATCGTATCAGACCCAACAGCTTTAAGGTGTTTTACTTCCTCGGTTAGGGTCTGAATAAGCTGAAATGCTTAGTCCAGACCTGGGGATGTTGTAGATGGCTGAGGGATTGCCGAAGCAACCCCCACAGGTGGCATGGTAATGGTGGTGATTTGACCCATCGGCTGTGCCATTGAGGCTGCCCTTACCAAAGGTGTTGTTTGCATTGTCCACCATCTAGTGGGTGGTATCATTGGAGCAGTAATAGTAGGATAAACTGTTAAGTAGGCTGTTTGAGTTGCCAGCGGGACCCCCCATGGGCCTGCGCCAGGTTGTGTCATTTGGGGGGTTGAGTAGACCTAAGGGTGAGTGTAATGAGACATCTGCGACAATTGCGGAATGGATGAAGAAGCGAATGGTGGCCACCATGTGGATGGGCCTGGGCCCACCACAGTGGGTTGGACGATCGCATATGTGGGAATTGGTATGGGAGTTAGGTGTGGTTGTAGAGTAGGTACAATGTGGACATACGGTAGAGTAGCCGCGATAGGTATGTTGTGTGTTGCGGTAGCGTGTTGATAAACGGCTTGCAGTGGCACAGTTGCTGTGGGTGCAACCGGGCGATAGGGGTGATGAGGTGCTAGGAACGTAGCATGGCTACCCACTGTAGTTGCAATTGCAGACTACTACAGCATAGGCGTGATGGTGAAGGGGGTGGAGGCAGGTAGTGGGTTGGCCCAGAAGGACTGGGTAGGCGGGATAGGAATAGGGTTGGCTGGGCCTCCCTCGTCAGATTGGGAATCAAGTTCCTCCTGCCCATCTTGAAAGGCATCATCCTAGTTGGATTCCATGTCTTGTTTCTCCCTAAGCTTTGTCAACTGAATTAGTTGATCTAGCAACCTTTGGTTTGCTTATGTCAGAGGCGGGGAAATGCCCCAGTTAGGAACGAATTCCTCCCCGTTGCAGTAAGCGAGCTCGAAGCTACATTTTTCTTCGAGTTCGTGTAAATCTAAGGGCAGGTTAGCCTGTACCTTCGCGTAAAGGAAATTGTAATGCTCGTGTTGCTAGGCCAGGCCCTCAGGTCCTCGATTTTGAATCCTGAGAGACCAATGTGTTTCTGGTGTTGGATTCAACCGTTGTTCGGCACCAGTAGTGCCTCGGGCTGCAAAGGGCACCTCCATGTTGGAGATATCGACAATGGTGGTGGAAGTCATCATTAAGCAAGTGATTATGCAAAAATGCTAGAAATATTATGTGAAAATGCTAGAAAATGTGGAAGAACAAAAGGATTAAATAAAACAAAAATGGGTAGCTTTTCATCCTGCAGGATCCCGAAGGGACCATCGAGGCGACTGATCTGTGCAACACTAGGTGGAAACAATCGTAAAGAGTGTCACGCTTTCACCTGTGCTAGCTAGGGTGTAGGATGCATGCGGGACTACTGTGTAGAAGGAGCAGGTTAAATCATCATCCAAGGGCCTATTGTCTCATAGGGTTCCAGAGGAACCGTCAAGGCAACCGATCTACACCACACGGTGCGCAAACAACCACAAAGGGTGTCGAGTCTACACTAATGTGAGGTGTGGAAGGCATATGAGACTACCATAAGATGAGCAAATTAACTAGTGATTAGGTGGTTTTTTTTGTCTCATAGGATCCTAGAGGGACCGTCGAGGTGGCCGGTCTGTACCACACGGAATGAGGTAAAGAATGCAGGTGAGACAACTGCAGGGTGGTCAAATTAACTAGCACTTAGGCAAGCTTTATGTCTCATAGGGTCTTGAAGGGACTGTTTAGGGGACTAATCTGCACTGCATGGGGCAATGTGCAGTACACAAGCGAGATGACCATAGAATAAGCTATTTAACTAGCAATTGGAGGCCTTGTGTCCTGTGGGGCTCTGGAGGAACCGTCGAGGCAATCGATCTGTGCTCCACAGAACGCAAAAAACCGTAAGAGGGTGTCGCATCTACGCTAGTGTGTATTAGAGCATAGAAGGCTCACAGAACTACCGTGACATGCAGCAAAGGCACCAAAAGGCCCTCCTTCTAGCACCAGAAAACTGTAGCGACCGAAAACGTCAACGGCTAGAATAACGTCAAGGTCAGCGGACACAATAGTTCCAACCCCGTGCCCGCGGGAGGGCAGTGCTAGATGTATGCAAATACGGGGTGCCCTAAACGGTCTGGTTGATCATACAGGGACTTACGTCGGTGTCAATATAGCCTTTTGCAATATAAATTATATGAGTTGTGGGGTAGTGCTTGCAGCGGAAAAAGAAAGAGACTAAAAATGCAATGATGATGCGAAATAATAAATAAATGTAAGTGCAACAATGATATGAGACAATGCTTGAAGGTAAAAAAAATAGAAAATAATACAAGGATGCTAGATAGTAAATAATAAGTAATATAAGATATAGTTAGGAACATGCACCGCTTCAGAGTTATAAATCTATTCGGTCAGGGAGTGGCACAGTCAGTTGCACGATGTGACGGAGTGTAGAAAGTCCCAAGAGTGACCGAAGCATGCTGGGAAGCAGAAAAGAAAATAACTGTGCACTTGGGCACAGACTTCGCATACATACAATGTGGGCAAGATCCTACCAAGGTGGTAGAATGAGACCCTAAGCTTTTTGCCAGCTGAGAGAGGTTCCTTTTATAGATCGCT
Organism: Gnetum montanum; assembly: GCA_015680685.1. Taxonomy (NCBI): domain Eukaryota; kingdom Viridiplantae; phylum Streptophyta; class Gnetopsida; order Gnetales; family Gnetaceae; genus Gnetum; species Gnetum montanum. The sequence continues at coordinate 116,783 of MNCI01008880.1, read as the reverse complement.
GGCCTCCCATTTTCTTTTTCTTAATGTAAGATCGTAGGTATTTCTCTTTTGTTTTTGTTTCAGTCCAGGAGACTCTCCTTTTCTTTTCTTTCCCTTTTTTTTTTCTTGTTGCGGACCAAATCCTTTGCATGTTGTTTGATGGGCTATTTATAGGGTGGAAGGTAGGAAAAGGTGACCATTTGAATATTACATGTTGCAGACCTCCACCTCCTCACTGGTGCTACTTGAGCCATTTGTAACCGTTGGGCTTGCCAGACTATTGTGATGCGAGCAATAACTGCGGTTCTACTACGTTGTGACTACATCGCTAGCTCCTAGAGGCATGTGCCAATGGTTCGATTGAGGTGGACTACATTGATGTCGCATGGCCACCTGCCTGCCGCACTGTGTTTTGCGACGTGGCTTGCTTATCGTGGCGTAGGACCTTGCCGCGTGTCTTGCTGTACATCACATACTTGCTACATGATGCTACACTACGTAGCATAGTGTAGTGTAGGGTAGATACTGCAAAATTTTTGCTGATTTTTAATCTATCCTGCCATAATTTTTGCGAACTTTGCTGATTTTACCTCTTGAACCGCCTTCCATCCCTTTCTGCATGATTGCTACACCTTGCTGTGCCATGTAGCTCAGCGTAGCATAGTAGCAGACATGATCCACCGCTTCCTAGCGAAAAGAGACATCACTACAGAGCTCGAGATTGGGCGAGGGAGGTGAATTTGTTACTATGCTATGCCATATGTCATTGCGTAGCATAACATCTTGCTCCGCCATTGTTTTCTGGGGCTTGCTACGCTACACATCATAGCATAGTAGGCATTGCGACTTAGCAAACTTGCTAAATTTCTTCTCCCGTGCATCTAGGCTACCGTTGGTGATTCTAGACACCGTTTCTGAGTAGGCTGCTGACTATTTGGACTTCTTTGGTAGGTGGACGAGTTGGTATGGAACTCGCCCATGAGTAAAGTAGAAAATTTACTGAACTGGCCATCCTGGACTCAGAACGTTCTTTCCCGATGGACTACGGTGGTTCTATGCAGACTGCAAGGGCCTGATGAAGCCAGGATGACCTTGTATTTTTGTTTAGGGTGTTTCAAAGAGCATTCTCATGGAGAGCACCCTCCCTAAGAGCACCCTCTGTTAGAGCATTATCGCTTAGAGTGCCCTCCCCAAGAGCGTTCTCATTGAGAGCACCCTCAGTGAGAGTGTTCTAGCTGAGGAGGCCCTCTTTGAGAGCATTTCCCTTGAGGGCACCCTTACTTGGTGCTCTCTCTCTAAGAGCTCTCTTTTTTAGAACACCTTTTTTGTGACCAAATTTATAAGGGTGTAGGATGGTATGGCTAAACTTGTCACAATTAACATATATAGGCGGAGGTAGCCTGACTACCCTAGGATGCACTTTGAAGAAAAGAGAAGTGCATCTTAGGCCATCATGGATGCACTTTCGAGTGATGCCAAGTGCGATCTTAGCCTTAACAGATGCACTTTTAGGTAATGTTGAGTGCGTCCTAGGCTATCATGAGCGCACATTTGGGTGTAATTATGAGTACATCTGTGGCCTTCGTGGGTACACCTCAATGAAGTTTCTCTCACAAAGAACACTTTTTAAGAGGATTTCCTCCCTAATCATGCCCTCAAGGAGACCACTCCTAGGGAGGGCTCCCTCAAGGAAAGTGCTCTCATCGAGGGTTCTCTCATGGAGAGCTCTCTCAGATGTGCAGCCCAACTCACTCTCAGGGAGGATACTCTTGCAAGCACTACATAAGACACTCTCTATAGAGTGCTCTTTCCAACACATCTATGCGAGGTGCTCCTATAGAAAGCATTTTCATGAGAGCACCGTGCGGTGCTCCCAGGGAGAATGCTACCTCTCCCCATATATGTTGATTGGGCTAGTTTTAGCCATACCATCTTGCACCCTTATAAATTTGGTCATAAAGAGGACATTCTCTAAGGGATGAATCTCCTAGAGAGAACACTTTCATGTGTAGAGTGTGAGGTGCTCCCAGTGGGAGTCCTCTAGTAGGTGCTACATGAGGCTCTCTCAAGAGAGTGCCCTTCCCTGAGAACTTCCTCCTTGAGAGCGGTCTCCCTGAGGATGCCCTCCTCGAGAGCATCCTCCTTAAGAGCATTCTCTATGAGAGCACCTTCCCTGAGACTACCCTCCCTAAGAGGATTCTTCATGAGAGCACCCTTTGTTAAAGCAACCTTTCAAAGAGCAATCTCCTTGACAGTGCCCTAGTTACGAGCATTCTCCCTAGAGTGTGCTCGTTAAGGGCGTTCCATTGTAGAGTTCCCTCCCTGAGATCACTCTCCCAGAGAGCATTCTCCCTGAGAGGGACCTCTGTTAAAGTGACCTCCATGAGAGTGTTCTCCTTGAGAGTGCTCTCCATGAGAGCACCTTGTTCTATTCTATGCACGTGAGAGTGTCCTCAAGAGCATCCTCATTGAGAGCGTTATCTTGGAGAGCACCCTTGTTGAGAGTGTTCTCTCGGAGAGTGCCATTCCTAATAGTGCCCTCCTTGAGAATGCCCTACTTGAGAGCAATCTCCCTAAGGATGCCCTCCTTGAGAGCCTCTTCCTTAAGATTGTTCTTCATGAGAGCTCCCTCCTTGAGAGCATCCTCCATTAGAGTAGCCTTCCAAAGAGCATTCTCCTTTAGAGTGTCCTCCCTGAGAGTTCCTTCTGCTATGCACGTGAGAGTGTTCTCCTCAAGATCACCCTCATTTAGAGCACCCTCTCAAAGGGTGCTCTCCTAGAGAGCACTCTCATTGAGAGCAACCTCCCTTAGAGAGTTCTCCCTAAGAGCACCTTGCGCTATACATGTAAGAGTGTTCTCCTTGAGAGTGCCATTGTTGATAGCATTCTCTCGGAGTGCATCCTCCATGGGAACTTCCTCATTGAGAGTGGTCTCCTTGGGGACACCCTCCTCGAGAGTGTCCTCATTAAGAGTGTTCTCTATGAGAGCACTCTCCATTGGAGTGGCCTTCTAAAGAGCGTTCTCCTTGAGGGGGAGGTAGGCTGGCTCCCCCAGGATGAATTTTCAAGAGAAGTGGAGTAAGTCTTAGGCCATCATGGATGCACTTTCAGGTGATGCCAAGTGAAATATTGGCCTTAATAGATGTACTTTTAGGTAATGCTAAGTGTGTCCTAGGCTATCACAAGTGCACATTCAGGTGTGATTATGAGTACATCCATGGCCTTCGTGGGTATGCCTTAGGGAAGTCACTCTCATAGAGAACACTTTTTAAGAGGATTTCCTCCCTAAGTGTGCCCTCAAGGAGACTGCTCCTAGGGATGGCTCCCTCAAGGGAAGTTCCCTTAATGAGGGTCCTCTCATGAAGAGCTCTCTCAAATGTGTAGCTCCCAAGGACAGCACTCTCGCAAGTGCTGCATGAGGTACTTTCTGTAGAGCACTCTTGCCAGTGCATCTATGTGAGGTGCTCCTATGAAAAGAGCTATTGTGAGAGCACCATGTGATGCTCCCAGGGAAAATGCTACCTCTCCCCATGTATGTTGATTGGGCTAGTTTCAACCATACCATCCTACACACTTATAAATTTGATCATGAAGAGCGTGTTCTCTTAGGGATGAAGCTCCAAGAGAGAACACTATCACATGCAGAGTGTGAGGGATTCCCAGTGGAAGCACTCTAGCAAGTGCTACATGAGGCTCTCTCAGGAGAGTGCACTTCCCTGAGAACTCCATTATTGAGAGCGGTCTCCCTAAGGATGCCCTCCTTACGAGCATCCTCCTTAAGAGTGTTCTCCATGAGAGCACCTTCCCTAAGACCACCCTCTCCAATAGCATTCTCCTTGAGAGTGACCTTTGTTAGATCAGCCATCCAGAGAGTGTTATTCTTGAGAGTACCCTCCTTTAGAGCACCCTTCCTAAGAGCGTTCTCCTTGAGAGCGGCATCTGTTAGAGCAGCCTCTGTGAGAGCATTCTCCTTGAGAGTGTCCTACATGAGAGCATTATCCATAAGAGCACCTTGCGTTATGCACGTGAGAGTGTTCACCTCGAGAGCACCCTCATTGAGAGCATTCTTTTGGAGAGTGCCATTCCTAACAATGCCCTCCCTGAGAACACCCTCCCTAAGAGCTTTCTCCCTAAGAAAGCCATTCTCGATAGCATCTTCCTTAAGTGCATTCTCTATGAGAGTGCCCTCCCCAAGAGCTTTCTATGTTAGAGCTACCTTCGCAAGAGCATTCTCTTTGAGAGTGCCCTCCATGAGAGCACCTTGCACCTTCATGTGAGTGTTCTCCTTAAGAGCATCCTTGTTGAGAGCATTCCATGAGAGAGCACCCTTCCTAAGAGTGCCCTCCTTGAGAACTCCCTCCCTAAGATTGCTCCCCCTAAGGATGCCCTCCTCAAGAGCGTACTCCTTAAGAGTGTTCTCCATAAGAGCACCCTCCTCGAGAGTGCCCTCCCTGAGAGCATTCTCCTTGAGAGCCTCCTTCATTAGAGTGACCTTTTGGAGATTGTTCTCCTTGAGAGAGCCTTTCACAAGAGCACCTTGCACTTAGCACATGAGAGTGTTCTCCTCAAGAGTGTCCTCATTGAGAGCTCCCTCTCGGAGGACGTCCTCATGGAGAGCACTCTTCTTTAGAGTGACCTCTCTCAGAGCATTCTCCCTAAGAGAACCTTGTGTTATGCACATAAGAGTATTCTCCTCAAGTGCACCCTTGTTGAGAGAATTATCTTGGAGATCACCCTCCATTAGAATTCCTTCCTTGAAGGTGGTATATTTGGTGATGCCCTCTTTGAGAACATCTCCCTTAAGAGTGTTCTCCATGAGATCGCCCTCCATGAGAGTGTTCTTCTTGAGAGCACCCTCCATTAGAGTAGCCTTCTAAAGTGTTTTCTCTTTGAGAGCACCCTCACCAGGAGCGTTCTCCCTGGAGCACCCCCATTGAGAGAATTTTATCGAAGAGAGCCCTTGTTGAGATTTCCTTCCCTAAGAGTGCCCTACACTATGCACGTGAGAGTTTTTTCCTTGAGAGTGCTCTCGTTGAGAGCTTCCTCTCAAAGGGCACCCTCCTAGAGAGTGCTCTTCATGAGAGTGACCTTCCTTAGATCATTCTCCCTAAGAGTGGCATCTGTTGGAGTGGCCTCGACAATAGCATTCTCCTAGAGAGCACCCTTCATGTGAGCATTATCCATGAGAGGACCTTGGGTTATGCATGTGAGAGTGTTCACATCAAGAGCACCCTTGTTGAGAGCATTCTTTTGGAGAGTGCCCTTCCTTAGAGTGCCCTCCCTAAGAACACCTTCCTTAAGAGCTGTCTCCTTGAGGATGCCATCCTTGATAGCATCCTCAAGAGCATTCTCTATGAGAGGGCCCTCCCTGAGAGCATTTTTCCTAAGAGCTTTCTACATTAGATTTGCCTATGGGAGAGTGTTCTCCTTGAGAGAACCCTCCATGAGAGCACCTTGTGCCCTCATGTGAGTGTTCTTCTTGAGAGCAACCTTGTTGAGAGCATTCTATTGGAGAGCACCATTCCTAACAGTGCCCTCCTTGAGAATGCCCTCCCTGAGATGGTTTCCCTAAGGACACCCTCCTAGAGAACGTCCTCAAGAGTGTTCTCCATGAGAGCACCCTCCTAGAGAGCATCCTCCATGAGAGTGTTCTCCTTGAGAGCCTCCTTTGTTAGAGTGACCTTTCAGAGCATTCTCCCTGAGAGTACCTTGCATTATGCATGTGAGAGTGTTCTCATCGAGAGTGTCCTTGTTGAGAACATTCTCTTAGAGAGCACCCTCCATTAGAAGGTCCTCCTTGATAGCATCCTCCTTAAGAGCATTCCACATGAGATCATCCTCTTCGATAGCATTCTCCTTGAGAGTGTCCTCCATTAGAGTGGCCTTCCAAAGATCGTTCTCTTTAAGAGGGACCTTGCTAGGAGCATTCTCCCTGGAGTGCCCTCATTGAGAGCATTTTGTCGAAGAGTGCCCTTATTGAGAGTGCCCTCCCCAAGAGCGTTCTCCTTGAGAGGGCCCTCCATGAGAGCATTATCCATGAGAGCATCCTACATTATGCACATGATAGTGTTCACCTCGAGAGTGCCCTCATTGAGATCATTCTTTTGGAGAGCGCCCTTCCTAAGAGCACCCTCCTTGAGAACACCCTCCCTGAGAGTAGTCTCCCTAAGGATGCCCTCCTCGAGAGCATCCTCCTTAACAACATTCTCCATGAGAGCACCCTCCCTGAGAGCACTCTCCATTAGAGTGGCCTTTTGGAGACCATTCTCCTCAAGAATGCCTTCCTTAAGAGCACCTTGCACTATGCATGTGAGAGTGTTCTTCTCGAGAGCACCCTCATTGAGTGCTCCCTCTCGGAGTGTGCCCTCCCAGAGAGAACTCTTCCTCAGAGCAACGTCGCTCATGAAATCCCATAAATTTTGAGACTCAAGATTCAGCATTCCTAGAATGTGGGCAAGGGTCCCCACAAGCATGGTGTGGCATTGAACCATGCAGATAACACCCTCTATGGCACAGTCAATGTGGAATCTAGTCACTAGGCCAGTTTGCATGAAACAGAAATTAGGGGTAGACCGTACAGTCTAGCAAATTTTATATCTCCCAGGCTTATAGGCTTGCTACACCCTCTAGCTTGCCTAGCTTGTCACTTAACCTAGTTGATCGTATACCTAGGGACCATGCTAGTAGTTTCCAAAAATGTTCAGGATGAACGAAATAGTTTGGAAAGTTTTCTAATTGGAAAACTTTCTATGCTACACTATGTTGTATAGTGTAACAGGCCTTGGGGAGATTGATTGCACCCAAAGGATGTGGATTGACAATGACTGAACCCTCCAAGACATCTGCCCCACCCCATCCTTGGTGCATGATCAATGTGACATAGCAAAAATGTGGTAAATTTTGTCAGAAATCCTCTTCACTTAAGTGCTACGCTGTGCTACACTATGCAACGTAGCATAGTGTAACAGGGATGCACTCTACTGATACTTCTACTCAGATGGCCCTAATGGAGTAAGCACATTTTCCCACACTTCAACCATTAAACAAGTTTTCTCTACTGACATGCCAATTGACATCCCATGACCAAATATTTGCAAGATTAAGTCAGAATCCAAGCCAAACTAGTTGCTACACGGTGCTATGCTACGTAGTGTAGCACAACGTAGCAAGGACAGAGCATACAAAGGCCCTCTGCCAAGTAGTTTCAGCAAGAAGATTGCACTTGGTCACACTTCAGCCTCCAAGATTGACTATCCCACTTTGCCCTTAGGCTCCAAGCAAAGTTTCTTGACAAAGCATTGTAGATCAGACAAGGGATTCATGTCACACTGGTTGCTATGCTGTGCTACACTACATAGCGTAGCAAGGATGCAAAACACCAAAGTATTTCAAGGATGAACTCAGCAAGTCCTACGGCCTTTTAGCATGAAAGATAGGGTTACAGTTATAACGATGGAAAATGTTGATCGATGAAAATACCGAGCGGAGTTCCGTGTACATAGTTCCAATCCCGGATCCATGCGAGGGCCATGCTGGAGAAGATGAATCCAAGGTGCCCTGAACAGTCTTGTTGATTAGATAAGGACTTACTTAATTAGTAAAATTTTGTAATAATTGGATGGCAAAAGGGTGATCCCAATGAGGAGATATAATATCGTTAATCTCGAAGGTAACGAAAATGATGTCAAAAATTCAAAGCGATTGCTAAATCTATATAGATGAGACACAAGAAACTAGATTTAGAGAGTGTGTAATCCCAAGATCTGGGATTTAGCTTATAAACAAAATATGTTGGATACAATGATTATAGGCGGGCTTCGGTTTAGATGAAGCACGTTCCACAATAGGAAAGCTATTTAAAGATAAAACAAGCAAAGGTCGATCTACCTTGTTCTAGCCAATTTGGGTGCAAGGGAGTCAGACCCTGAGTAGAATATCCATTAACTGGCTATTTCTAATCAAAGGTTCTTGCCAATCACCTCCAACATTCTTACAATCGCTGATCCTCTTTTTGTCAATCTTTGCCAAAAATTGTCAACAATTGCCAATGAAAGAAAATTGCTGACGGAGAAGATTTTCCAAATGAAAGAAATTTTTGCCAACCCCTTGATCCTTGTCAACTAGAGTATTTATAAGGTTAGGATTAGGAGAAAAACACAGTTTAGATGACACGTGTCCTGAAACTACAAAATACCATTGACTTGATGTGTTTGTGTTTGAAGCTTGCGGTGCCACGCTGTAATGCGTTGTAATCTACTTTTGCTGGAGCTTTGGCAACAAATTTTTTTTTGTTACGCTATAATACACTAGAGAGAGTATTGTGACATATGAACTACTAATTCCTGAATTGTGTTATCTCTTTCATTGCTTGTATTACGCTGCATCATGCTACAGTATGCTGCATAGCGTAATTCAGCGTAAAATAGTGAACCTGCAAAAATAGTGAAGTGTTGTCACCGTGCTTCCCTTGTTTCTATCCAGTCTTTCTGGGGTTTATTATGCTACACTACATAATATAGCGTAATGTTTGCTGAGATGTGTGGCATGCTGCAGATCCTTGCTTAAGCCTTGAGATTTTTCTAGACCATTGAGGTCTCGAATTTTGCAATCTCCATTGTTGCGATTAGATGGACTGTCTTCTGGCATTATGCTGTGTTATGCTACATTACGCTACTTTTCATAATGTGGTGTAATATGCCAAAAGTTAAGATTTTTGAAACATAGAAGACTCGTGAAGTTGAAGGCTTGCCGTTGTACATCCCTTATCTTGTTCTGTCTCCTGGAGTCTATTACGCTGCGCTGCATAGTGCGGCATAACAAACCTTTAGCCAAAAAGGGAACTTGCTGAGCCACGACTTATTGCAAATCCTTTCCTGAGTCACAAGATTTTGCTGAACCGTTGAGGTCTCGAAATTTTCATGGTGTTTCAATGGTCCCTCTTTGTTGACGTTTAGAGTGCTTGCCCGAAAGACGTCGACAAAGAATATGAAACACCAGAGAGGTAAAGGCACCAATAGTATCCATCAGCAACTGCTCAGATGTCGCTCTATCAAGCTTGGAAGTGCAAAGGTGGGAGGAGGAGAATAGGAGGGATCTTAAAGAAGTTAAAGGAGGGAGGTTTGGGGAAGACTCAAACATGTGAACATGGAACTATCGCAAACAAGTTATTAGGCGTCCTTTCGCGGGTGTATTTGCGAGAGGTTACGCTGCCATACTACATATGAAGGGCTTGCACGGACAAGTTATGTTACACCCATATGGCCTAGATGAGTTTTTTTACATCCATTTTTCCTAGCTTTACCCATTTTTTTGAGGGTGCAACTTACATTTCACGAGGCAAGTTGCGTTACGCCAGTTCATGGACATAATGGTGTGAAAGAATTGATTATATGCTCACATTTTGTATAGACAAAGAAGAGGGTAAAGGTGGTTGTAAGGACAAGGGAAGGAGAAGGTGAAGTAAGATGTCTGATGGAGGAGAAGGTAGGGCTTGCACTCCTGAGTAATTAGGCTAGTCTGAGCAGCCACTTCAGAACACCGTGACACCTCACCTCCTAGTAAATGCATTCTCAATCAATGCCATCATAGCAAGTAACCTGTAAAACATAACAGAGAATAGAGAGCAAAAGCAATATTCCTAATCACTAGGGAGGCTGTTGAAACAAGCATCATCTAAAGAGAAAAGGAGAGTGTAGGCCACAAAAAAGGGACCATAGCAAGGAGCAAGGGTTCCAATGTTGATGTCACGGTTCATGAAGTTGCCTTTGACAGCCAGATTCATCTTGCTCAAATGACTGGGCAAAGAACCAGTCAAATGAATATGCTAAGATAGAGTCTGGTGGCGGCAATGGATGGAGGCTACCGAAACTATGGATGACCACAGTTTCTTCGGGGCCCCAAGCGGTGAAGTTAATCCCAAGAGCTAAAACTATAGAGTGGCTATCGTAGCAACATCTCTGAGGGGTCAGTAGTATGCCTTTCGGCATGTTCAAGGAATTAGTAGGATGCCAGTGGGGTAGTGGCGTTGCATCTGTTCCAACACTTTACCTATTCCATCTAGTAGGGATTCAGTGCAAGAGTGATCACGCTCACTTACTTCATGGATTGTCTGATGAAGAATTCTAGTTTTGAGTCTTGGTTGACCATTGTTGCTAGTTTTAAGTGTTAGCAAACTGTGGTCCTGGTTTAATGTCTGGGCAGACTGAAACCTGCTAGTTTTACGTCGTAGTGGATAGTGGAAGAACTAGTTTATGGTCCTAGCAGACCATGCTGTGGGTGTCAATTTTACGTTGTGACCCAGGGATAAGTTTATGCTGGTTTAGCATCTTAGCAGACATATGCTTACCTTGCTAGTTTCATGTCATGGCAGATGGTTGGAAACTTTGCCAGTTTAGCATCGTGGCAGATGTGTGCAAGAAATGCTAGTTTTACATTGTAGCAAACGTGTACAACGTTGCTATTTTTACATCGTAGTGGAAGTTTTTTACCTTGCGTTTGAGCCGAGTCGATGTTTAGATGTAGTACCGCTTCAGATACATATGATTCACTAGATTCGGGTGTTCGTCGCCATTGTTGTCTGCTAGCCTGAATGCTCCGTTACTGTATGCATTGATAACTAGGAAAGGGCCTTCCCAAGTTGCAGAGAATTTGCCTGCTGGTTCACGAACAGCTTTGAGAACCAAGTCTCCTTTCTTGATCGGTTGTTGATGCAAGTTGTGATGATGCTTCTGTTTCTGCCTATCTTGATACCATTTAATGGTGTCAAGCATCTAGATGCATTTCTCCTCTAACGATTCTAAATCCATGATCCTGGACTCATTGTGTTGAGTCTCATTTATAACCGTGGAGAGGACCATCCACAATGAGGGGATTTGTAGTTCCAGGGGAGACACTGCTTCAGATCCATAAACTAGGCTGTAGGGTGTCCTATCAGTAGCTGTTTTGCATGTCATACGATAGGCCCATAGAATGTAGAGGATTTTTTCATGCCATCATTTTTTGTTGCTACTGAACATCTTCTTGAGTATATTGATAACAACCTTGTTTGTTGCTTTTTCTTGACCATTTGCTTGCGGGTAATAAGGCAAAGAAAAAGATTACTTGATACCAAGGTTACTACAGAAAGATTTGGTTTCAGTACTACTAAATTGTGGCCCATTATCAGTCACAATAGTCATAGGAAGCCCAAATCTGGTTACTATATTGTCTAAGATAAAATGGCAAACCTGTTGAGATGTAATCTTTCATAGGGGGATAGCCTCGATCCACTTCATGAAATACTCGGTGGTGGTGATAATGAAGCTATGTCCTGCGGAAGACTTAGGTGTGATGGGGCCTATGATGTCTAGTCCCCATCGTTGGAATGGCCAAGTGATCTATGTGGTGTGTAATTCTATCAGTGACACGTGTATTATATTTGTGTAACATTTGCAAGTATCACATGTCTTAACCTTGGTCAGGCAGTCTCATTCCATGTACGGCCAGTAATACCCTAAGCATTTGATTTTAACGACCATGGCTCGTGGGGCTATATGTCCCCCACATAGTCCTTCATGGACTTCACTAACTATTCATTGTACTTGGTCATTATTAATGTAGGTTAGCAATACTCTATCAAAAGAGCGTCTACAGAGAGTATTGTCTCCAATGATGAGATATTACCGGGCACGCTTGCGGATTGCATATTTTTGTGTAGGTGTTAGCTCATGTGGTGGTTCGCCGTGTAGAAGGTAGGCTTTAATGTTATCGTACCATTCTAACATTCCACCCGTTCTTAGAAAAGAAATTTGCACCGCTTGAATGACAGGCTCTGTACATTCCATCATTAAAGCGGGCCAAGTGGCAAACAAATGTGGTGGCACGTTTAAGGCCAATGTGGCCAGTGCATCAGCTATAGCGTTTTCGTTACACGACACATGTTGGGCATTAGTTGTCATGAATTTTTTTAGGAGATCTTTAGCCATATCGCAATAGGGATGTAGATGTGTAGCTTTGCAGGGGTAGACCCCTGTGATTTGATTAATGAAGAGCATTGAATCACCTCGGATTTCTAGGTGTTGAATGTTGAGTTCCCTAGCTATTAACAATCCCCTAAGGAGCCCCTCGTACTCTACCACATTGTTCATACAAGGGAAAGCTAGGCGATAAGCTAATGGACGAACATCCTCAAGGGAGAGCGTAATGACAATAGTAGCACTGCCACTTTTGGTAGTTGAAGCTTCGTCGAAGTATAACATCGCTTCAAGGCCTATCGATATAGGGCTTAAACTATGTATCTATTCATCAGGACACTCGAGCTCTATCGCAGCTTGATTATTAATCAGTGATGTTGTAAGCTGGTCAGCTATCGCTTGGCCTTTTGTGGAAGATTGGCTAACATAGTGCAAGTTGAATTCTACTGTGATGGCTTTCCAATGGGCTATCCTACTGCTTTCGTACAAATTATTTGTGATGGCCCACAGAATGTTGTTTTTACAGATTATGTTAACCAGGCTATAGATAAGATAGTGCCTACATTTCTTGAGTGCAAACACCAATGCTAAAAAGTTATGCTCTACTTCATTGTATTGTGTTTCATACGCAAATAGAGCATGACTTAGGTAGTAGATAGGAACTTCTGATCCGTCGTCCCTTCTTTGGCATAACAACGCAACTATCGACACCTCTGAGCCTGCCAAGTATATGTAGAAAGGCTAATCCATTTATGGTNCTTATCGACATAATAGCTAGCCATGCATTACTATCCTTCATGGATAGGTTTTTAGGCTATAATCAAATCCGTATCAACCCAGAACACCAACTGACTATGACTTTCATGACCCCCTGGGGAACTTTCTGTTATACCATGATGCCCTTTGGGTTAAAGAACGCTGGAGCAACCTATCAACCCAATATGACATACATCTTTAGTGATTACCTCTTAGAGAGATTGAATGACTACGTAGACGACATAGCTGTCAAATCTAAGAAGTTGGAAAATCACTCGGAAGACCTAGAGTTAGTCCTTAGACGATGTCTCAAACATGACTTACAACTCAACCCAAGAAAGTGCGTATTCGGAGTCAAAATNACATCATTTAAGGACTAACTCTAGGTCTTCCGAGTGATTTTCCAACTTCTTAGATTTGACAGCTATGTCGTCTACGTAGTCATTCAATCTCTCTAAGAGGTAATCACTAAAGATGTATGTCATATTGGGTTGATAGGTTGCTCCAGCGTTCTTTAACCCAAAGGGCATCATGGTATAACAGAAAGTTCCCCAGGGGGTCATGAAAGTCATAGTCAGTTGGTGTTCTGGGTTGATACGGATTTGATTATAGCCTAAAAACCTATCCATGAAGGATAGTAATGCATGGCTAGCTATTGTGTCGATAAGTTGGTTGATACTTGGTAATGGGAAGTTGTCTTTAATCATGGCCTTTTTCAAATCGTGGAAGTCTATACAGATGCGTATTCCTCCCGTTTTCTTAGAAACAACTACGATGTTTAACACCCAATCTAAATAATCGACTACACAAATGAAACTAGCCTGATATAGCTTAGTGATTTCATCACACACTACTAACGCGATTTTGGGATTAATCTTTCATGCTTTCTATTTAACATTTTTGATATGCGGGTCTAAAACTATGTTTTGTTGTATTAGCCTTGGATCTAAACTTGGCATATCTTCGTATGACCATGCAAACACTGTAATGTTATCTTAGAGCACTCGAGATATATCGTTCTACGTTTGTTGGTTAAGGAGAGAACTAACTTTCAAGGTTTTACTTCCTCCTTTATGCGTAACCACAGGAACCTCAGTGAGGGAATCCTTGGTCACATCACCAGCTTCTAGGTCTAAGGTCTAGGCCAAGTGTTCTGGCCAATCTAGGGATACTTCCGATGTTGCTATGGTTGTGTCACAAAGGGAAGCATCAGTTCCTATTAATGCGTGATTGACCCGTCTAACAATTTCCCCGTATGGGCCTGTTAAGGCTAGGGGTGCAAGTAAAGCGGCGTCCATTTGTAAAATTGACCTGCAAAACTACCAAAAATGAAGTTTTTTACATTTCTTTTTTTGTCAACCTATTGAAATGATAGAAGGTTTTCTTGCCTTAGTGGTACATGTTAAAGAGCTACCAGTTTAAGGTCTTAGCGGACCATTACGATATGCATTATTTGTGAGAAAGCGGTAAGTACAATTTCCTAGATGTCAGCATAAGAATTCTATGAACTATGGTGGAGAGTATAACGTGGCACGTCTATCGTGTTGAGACAGCTAATTTAGAATTTTGTGCAGACCGTAGTTAATGCAACCGGATTACAAGACGATGAGCTACGCATTAGTTTAGGGTCTTTTCGGATAGTAATCTATACGAAATCTACAAGATTAATGTTGTGATCTTCATGCTTCATGTCATACTGACATACCTGTGTTTCTAGAAAATTATGCATTAGTCGAGCATGTGAAAGTTAGTTTCAACCAATTCATTTATAAGATGGTGATTTTTCTTCAAAGCATACTAGTGACGTTGCGAATTTGAATTAGACTATAGCAGAAGGAAAGCAGAAGCACGGCGTATGCAGAAAATTTTGTGAAGGTTGTTCAATCGTGATCATGGCACTAAAGATCAGAGGAAAACATGTCAAATTGACGAAGATTGATGAAGTGTAGGAGAGCTTGCAACAAGTTTCAAAGGCTAGGGTCAAAACGTTGGAGGCTACTCCACTAACTCAGTAAGTGGTTTTTTTACCCTTCTGCATGATTGTTATTTCTGTTGTTATGGCATTGCAATTGTACCTATTTTGAAGATGAATGTTATGGAGGGTGTTGATACCTGGTCATGCGAGCTATAATATCGTAGTTTGTACTATTGCTGCTATCGCTATTGTCGGGGACAGACCTTGCGTAGTTGCGAGGGTTTGGGTGATGTTGGGCGATGTTGTGCGTACATAATGCATAACTGGGGAAGTCCAAGTACTATACCCTTATGTAGTATGAATAGGATTCCATCATCTCGCCCATAAATATTGCATGTTACATTGGGATAATACGCAATATTACTTTTATCGTCATTGTCAGGAATAGACCTTGCGTGATGGCAACGGTTTAGGCAATTTTCGTAATGCATTTCTAGCATAACTTGCAATCTCCTAGGAGTCAAGATAACGAAAACCCTAATGTTGCGTAATGAAGAAAAATTTTCTGTGGTGTTCTTATGTCATTAGTATGTCTATATTGCTATTCCTAATGGATGGCTATTTCATTGTAAAGGATTATGCTAAATCCTGTCCTAATCATCTTGGACATCATGGGCATTCTATGTTGTTTACATGTTCCTGTGGCCAATGTTCCTCCTCCTCATGCTCATGTAAAGGAAGAGGTAGTTTGGTTCCGAAGAGGCACATGGGAGTTCTTGCAATTTTTGTTACATAACTACAGCATAATTATTTGGTCGCATCTGCCGGCCGAGACAGCTGCCGTCATTCTGGAGACGCTACTGGTTGGATCAACACAAAGCTTCTCGATGTTTTTGGTGGATGACTTAATTGAAACCATGTAGGTGCAAGACCATGAACAGAGCACCAGGGGTTTGAGGCATTTGTCTTGGATCTGGGATATGCCCAGGTTTAATTGCTATCATGCCTACAACACTCTATTCATGGCTCATCATCTTACGACCTATTTCCAGAATCCACCTGGGATTGTGTATTATGCAAGTGGTTAAGTGTTTCCACAGCATCGTAATATGCTAACTATTTGTCTAAATTTGTAACCAATGTAAACAATTGTCTACATTCTGTGATGTAGGTTTTTTATCAACAATGTTGGTCTCTAGGGTGACACAGATACTTTGTCTATGACCGAAATGGCCATAAAGGAGTTCACCTCTATTAGAATTGTACGTGCTGGTGTTATGGGACAACTAGAATTGGAAATCCCACATTACCCTAA
Source organism: Gnetum montanum (assembly GCA_015680685.1). Classification (NCBI taxonomy): domain Eukaryota; kingdom Viridiplantae; phylum Streptophyta; class Gnetopsida; order Gnetales; family Gnetaceae; genus Gnetum; species Gnetum montanum. Next base: position 100,867 of record MNCI01008880.1, on the reverse strand, counting down.
TCGTTATGTCAAATTCTTCTCCAAGTGCAAAAGGCTTGGATGGCTAGATAAGGAGTAGACTTTGGATCGCCCTCTCACTCTTGTAGACATGCAAGAGAAAATCCCACCGTTCCCTTCACCTTTTAGACATGGTAAAGTATGCTACGGTGGTTTATTGTACAATCTTACAAGGTGGAAACAATGTGTGAAATTGTTTTATTTTGCTATATTTTCTAAACCCTTGTTATATGTTTACAGTTAGGGAATCGAGGGAGATCACTGTTATGGCCTCCAGGTGTGAAGCGAACAGTCTTTTATTTCATTATGGTGATATAAAAGAAGCGCAACATTGGCTCAGCCATAGTGCGGCCCCAGCTGTTCTAACCAATAACCTTCGGGAAGTTGGACTAATGGAATTGTTTCTGGCTGTAACCCCTGACGTCACTATGGGTAAAATGTTGACCCTAGTTAACTCCTTCAGCAAAGAAGCTGAGCATATTTGCATATGCGTGCGTAATGTCCGTGTAAGTTTTGACATTGATGCTCAACTATTCGCTGACTTTTTTGGCATTCCCTATGATGGCTTTTCGGTAGAGGAAAAGTTAAAAAGGAGTTCTAAGCACTAGAAGGAGATAGAGGAGTGGTTGGGGGTTAACAAGGAACTAAAAGGAATCCCTGCTGATAAAATCGAGATGGAGGTGGCTCATACCATTTATCTCCTCTTCCGAGCCCATGCATTCCCCAAGTTGCTTTCCTAGGGGAGAATCCTTACCATAGAATAGGCTCGAATCATGCAGGAGGTTATGGAGGAGGGGACATGGTATAATTGGGCCAGCTACTTCGCTGAAGGTCTGCAAGCTGAAATGGTCAAGCTTTGCAAGAAGCTTGAGTCCCACTTCAACATGCATTTTTCCTTCTTTATAGCTTGCTTTTGATGTTTTGCCAAGTTCTTGGTTATTCAGAGGGATGGAATCTGGGTGCAGCAGGATCGTAACCAGATTTCCAAACCTTGGATTTCCTAGGTTTTTGGCACTACCCAATCGCAAGATCCTCCCGAAGGCATTGGGGATTCTCTTTCACTTACTACTAAGAGTTTGGCAGTGCCTCGTACGTGGGGCCAGGACAACGTGGGTGGAGTGCTCCCTTCTCTCACCAGTAGAGTGTTGAAATGGAAATGCCTTGTAGCAGAAATAGTGGATTTGTCAGTCCAGCAGAAGAAGCATCGTTCGACCATGGAGTCTGCTGGTCCGACTGATGTAGAGAGGAAGAAGTTGCAAATTAAGTTTCATAGGAACAATCCCCCAACTAGTAAGTAAAGATACGGGTAATTAGTTTATATATTTGTTACACTGCATATAGACATGGCATCATGTAGCTTTTGTAAGTGCTTTGCTTAACTATTTTTTAGTAGACAAAGGGAAGAATGTAGCGGAGTTGACCCCTGAAACGGGAGCAATAGTTATATGACGTGAAGGAGGGGCCCTAATTTTGGAAAAGGAGTCCCCTATTAATAACGCAGGTGGCACATAGGTTCCTGTGCATGCAGAAGAGATGGAAGTGGAGGACACTGAAGTCCTTTCGGATGAACTAGGAAATAGGGAGCAGCTTGTCGCAGGTGGGTTTGACTTTTCCTCAGAGGGTAGTCTCACGTTGCTACCATCGAGGGTTTTGTCAAAGCAAGTTTTTTTTTGCGTTATCGTAATGTCTCAATTATCCTTTATATCTATCACACTGTTTCTAACCCATTTTTTTTTTGCATAATAGATACTTCTAACGCTGGCGTCGTGTCCTTGCCAATGACACCTACTCAGCATTGGGGTGAGACCCCTGATAAATTTTCCTTTATGGAAGGCATTGTGGAGAATATGATTAGCTGCCTAGAGCAAATAGATCCTGAGATTAGTACGTGAGTGTTATAATGCATGGATTGTTGGCATTATGATATCGTATCATTTTGTTGTGTCTCGTTGTTATTTTTATGTTACAGGATGCCACCTCAAATGGGATCCTAAAGAGCTTATTGACTTGGACACTGCCCCTGAACCCTCACTGGAGCTGACCGAAGTGCCTCGTAGCCTTTACGACGAAGTGCATAAATGTGCATTATGCTTGACCCACTCTTTATGAGAGTGCCAGAATGTCAATGAAGCTCTTTGGAAGAGGTTGCATACAGCAGAAAAGAAGAAGATGTTCCTAACTAGTAGGGTTGAGGACCTGGAGTCCTACAATGAATTTCTGCTAGCTCGAGAGGCCAACGATGAGAACTGGCAAACAACTATAATTGACTACGCCTGCTATTGGATAGTCATCAGAAATAATATCCAAGCTAGTTGTGAACTCATTAAGCAGCGGATGCAAATGAATCTCCTAGCCCAGAAGAATCAAGACTGGAAGGATTACTGCGTGATGGTCCAAGAATGGGGATAGACACAGAAAGATCATAAGCACATGTATAAGTGAGAATGTGCTACCTACCACCAACATTATAGGGATTCTGTCGTTGAAGCACGATCCCTTTGACTATTTCTTAATGTCATCAGTGCTTCTGGAGCATTCAAAAAGTTTTAGGAGCAAGTGATAGTAAGTGCCTCCCCAGAGAGGGAAATAACCCTCCCTAGTGGGGAAACCACTACCCCTTCCTTCTTCCCTGAACCGCCCCAATGGAATCCTATGGAAAAGGGGAAGGTTAAGGTAGGAACTGATCTAGGAGATGGCATTTGGTTTGAACTTATGGAGGACGAGATCATGCAATGTCTGTGGGTTGGTTTGAAACAAGTTCCTTTCGCGGCTGACGTGGGATCATCACAGGTAAGTTGTAGGATTATTGCATTCTTGTTATTCGTAATCTCGATGGAAATGCTCATGTGTGCATCATGTCAAACCATAGGATCAGAATGAGGAGGATCCTCATGAGGATGAGCGTGATGGAAATGGTGGTCCTTGTGAAGAGGGTCTTCATGAGGAGGAGCGTAATGAAGATAATCAAACTCGTGGCAAGAAATTCCATCAGGAAGAGCCTTGCAGAGAGGACCACCCTCACAAAGAGACCCCACAAGCAAGAGGTCCCTACAAGGATGATTTTCTTGAGCTAGAGGTGGAGTTAGATGACACAGGTGGAAGTGTTGGTAAAGGTGACGTGTGACGTGACCATATTGGTCAACATTTTATTTTATTGGAATGGAGTAAAAGAAAATATTTTTTGGCCTATGTAGGCTGGAGTAAAGATCTTATCTTTCATGAAATGGGACATATGGTAGGCAGTAAATAGTTTAAGTCCATTTCATACCTTTCCATTGTAAACGTAAATGAATAAATGAAATCACCAGTTTTAGGCCCGAAATGGCTGTAAATAGCTTAAGGCCATTTCGGACCATAAATAGTTTAAGGCCATTTCAGGTCGTCACTAGTTTAACGCCATTTTGGTCCATCATCATCTTAAGTGTAAAAGGCTAAAGTACATTTGCCAATTTTAGGCCATGGCAGGCCATCACTAGTTTAACGTCATTTCAGGCCATTATCATCTTATGCATAAAGGGATAATGTACATTTGCCAGTTTTAGGCCATGGCGGGCCGTTACTAGTTTAAGGCCATTTTGGGCCATTATCATCTTATGCATAAATGGATAATGTACATTTCCCAGTTTTAGGCCATGGCGAGCCATTACTAGTTTAAGGCCATTTCGGGCCATTATCATCTTATGCGTAAAGGGATAATGTACATTTCCTAGTTTTAGGCCATGGCAAGCCGTTACTAGTTTAAGGCCATTCCGGGCCATTATCATCTTAAAATGATAATGCGACACAAGAAAATGTGTAAACTGCGTAATAGTAAACAATGTGGACTGATACAACATGTTATGCTAATGTGTTCATTTGCTAGCTCTGTAGTTGTTTTTTGATCATTTTTAGGTTTAGCGACGTGTATAGGTGAGGAGGCTTATCATAGCATTCTTCTACATTACCATCTTCTCCTTGGAAGGGTAGTTCAGCCCAAGTCAAGCTTTCATTGGCCATTGTGTTAGCCTGTTCAATAGTTGGGATAGGGGTTTGATCTTCAGGAACTTCGACCTCTGACCCTTGTTCCATTTCTACATTATTTTTAACCGCTTGAGTGGTCATCTTATCATCATGGATGATCACTTCCCCTCCTGCATAGGGCAAGTAGATCTCTTGATGAATGGGTGATGAGACTGCCCTTAATTGAGCTAACCAAGACCTCCCTAAGATTAAATTGAAGCCGGGCATCTCCTCGACAATGATGAACACTGCGTTTATGGGGAATTGATCCCTTGCTACAAAGTTGATGTGCATCATTCCTTTAACTTGCACTCTTGCCCCATTGAATGACTTCAAACATGTCATTGTCATGGGATTGCTCTGGTCGAGAAAACCCAGTTTGTCCACTATAGAGAATGGAATGACATTGGCAGCGGCCCCGTCATCCACATGTACTCATCGGATTCGGTACTGGTCGACCCAGATAGTGATGAACATGGGCACTATTGTCACTTGACCTTTTTCTAGGTCATCCTTAATAGACTCATCATGAAATGTCAATTGGGGAGATCATATTTGTTCAGTAGTGTGAGGAAGCATAATCGAATGGATTGCTTCTTCGTCTGCTGGCAAGTTTTCGTCCACCGATATAGATGTTAGCATGCGAACCATGGCTTCATGATACTTTTGGGATGTCATCAACAAGTCATATAGGCTCAACATTGTATTTTTCTGTTTTAGAGCCTGTTTGACTTGCGTAAAAGCATCAAGGAGATCATGCCCACGATCTAGTTTGTTACCTTTCTCTTCTTCCATTTGTCCCAGGAGACAGATCTCTTGAGGCAGAACAGTTTCTAGTTGAGGATTGTATTTTCTTGGGCAAGGAGAAGGTGGCCGCATTTGCGTAATGTCATCATTTTTAGAGGAAGGTGAGGCCAAGGGTATCGAGGCAAGGGATGTAGGCTTGGGAAGCCCCAGCATAAGTCAGTACTTGGCTATGTTACCCATCATACGCCCTTCTCCTTTCCTGTTAGATTGTGATTGGGGTGTTGACTTAGAGATTTGCTCCTGCGTAGTAGGAGCAACTGACGACTTTGACATCCTAATGACAAAGGGTGCCTTAGGTGTGGGTGCGGGCTGGGCCGTCGCTTTACCGATAGTGGGGTGCAGAACGAAGATAGAAGACGAGACTTGGAGGATGAAAGGTTGTTGTTGAGCCATACCCGTCGATGTTAATGAGCTTTTCATCTAAGGCAGGCGAGGAGGCACACGCAACAAAAAGGGTTTCTTTGGCTATGCCTAGTTATCGTCCTCCATACAAACTACGTTGATAGTGTACCCTATGTTATTTGTGTTTCATGGGTCTTGGTACACATGCATGGGTGGGTTTTCCGTATGGACCAAATTACCGCTATCTAAGATCAAGTCACCTTGATCGATCATGTGTTGAACCAAGCAGTAATCCGTTTCGTGACCACACAGCTGGTGATAGTCATAGAAGTGGTCTAGCCTAAATTTTTTGGGAACTGACAGTTCATTAGGCAGGGCCAAGGAAGGGTTCTTGAGCAACTCACAATGGTGCCTATGAAATTTCAAAGCCTCCTCGGACATCATCTTATGTCGAATGTGGCCAGTTCCCAATAATTGCTTAAGAAGTTCTGAAGGCTTTACAGGTAGAGCTATGTAATTTGAGCAATCCTTACACTCAAATGTAGGCCTCAGCTATGGAGGTGCTTCAGGGGCAGAATGATTTTCTTGATTGGAGCTGTTTGAGCTAGTTGTAGGCTCAGCAAGCTCCACAGGTGTTTTCTTGTTGTTGTTTTTCTTCTTGGCCCCCTCAACAACCACTGTTATCGTCGTTATTATAGCTTTGCCTTTGTCCTTACCCTTGTTGTGGGCATTTTTGTAGACCACATACGCCTGATCTTTGCTAGCCTCTACCACGTCTTGGATGCTCTTAGTCTAACCAAAGGCTTGGCTGAGGGAGTGGGGAGTGAGGTAATATAACTTAGACTTGATAAAGTCGTTAACTGCCCCCTTGAAAATTGCCAATAGATGGGCCTCTGCGATGGGTTCATGAATTTCATACAAGGTGGCGCTCCACTGCTGTATAAACTTTTGAACTGATTCGAGTGGGTCTTGCTTGACTCCCATGAGCTGGTCTAGCGTGACTTCTAGCTTTAACTGATATTTGAAACGAGTCACGAACTGAGTCAACAGCTCCTCCAAAGTTGAGATGGAAGCACGTGGGAGTGCTCGATACCAGTCTAAATCTTTACCCATTAAGGACATAGCAAAGACACTAATGATAGTATGTGGCCATTATTGCAATAGCAACGAATCTGACCTAAAAGTAACTAAATGGGCATTGGGATCACCTTCCCCATTGTACTTCGTAAAATGAGGGAGTGGCATCCTAGGAGGTAACGATAGAACAGGCACTACCGGACTAATAGGATCGTCATGGTAAAAATCCATGACTTGTACTGTGTTAGAACCAGCAGCCTTGAGGTGTTTAACTTTCTATGTAAGGGTTTGAATAAGCTGGAAGGCTTAATCCAGACCCATAGATGGAGAGGTCATTTATGGAATGGCAGGAGGAGCCACGCTGGGTGGTGGCTGCTTGGCCAATGGGCGGTGCTATCAAAATTATCCTTGCAGGTGGTGCTGCTTGTGGCATCCACCACCTGGTAGGTGGCACAGATGGGGTGACCACCATCGACTGTGCCATTCGATGTGCCATTTGCATGGCCGGGGGCACAGACAATGACCCTGTAGTGGGGTTTAGTGCCTTTTGGACCTGGTTTTGATGATGGGGGAGATGGGACATCTGCACAGGATGCACAACAAGAGACATGTTTGGAACCCACCATGCTATCGTGTGAGTCGGGATGAACATAGGTTTTGTATGTAATTGCAAAGTAGGTATCGCGTGGACATACGGTGACATGGGCGTAGGTGCCTGATGAGATGGATTAGGTAATTGCACCTACTGAGGAATGATTTGTGATGGGCTGCCACCCGAGAGGGTAGTTGGAAAGAGAAAATGTAGTTGGGGTGAGTACGGGACTCGGTTAGTATTAGATAATGTTAAGGGCATGGTGACCATGAACAATGGATTTACATGGGATGTCATGGAGGGAGGGGCCATGGCAAAATCAGCATGAATGCCTTCCTTAGAGTGGGAATCTAGATTGTCCTAACCATCATGAAGCATTTCATCATGAAACAACTCCCCTCATTATTTTGTCGATGTCCTAGCCATCAACATTTGATCTAGGATCCACTGTTGTTGATTTGTGAAGGGTACAATGGTGTTATGTGAAGGAATAAATTCCTTCCCATTGCAGTATATGAACTTGTATTCTTGTTTTTCTTCGAGTTCTTATGGATACATGGGAAGATTTGCTGCAAGTTTAGTGTAGAGAAAATTGTAATGTTTACTGCACTGAGCATGTCCTTCAGGCTCCTTATTTTGGAGCCTAAGGGATCGGCGTGGTTACACCGGACTGGTCGGTGGCTCGACCACAGGAGGCGTAGACTACAAAGTCCAAGGATTTTCGAGGTTATCAGTGTCAACAGCAGTGGTTGATTCAGCCATTCTCTACGTGGTTCGAGAGTAATGATGACAAGGATAAAGATGATAAGGGAAAAAGGCAAGCTAAGGTGAAGATTGGGCTTTCTACCCTGCAGAATTCCAAAGGAATCGTCAAAGTGATCGATCTAGACCACACAATCTCATAAACAACCACGGAGGTATTACATTTATGTCAATCGACAATGGGTACAAACTAAAACACCACAAAATTCTGAGCTTAGTACTTCTCCAACAAGAAGCGAGCTAAGTCATGATGCTCCCCAGCATGACTGAAGCTTGAGGGCCTCACAGACAGCTTCAAGCAAAGTCGAACTCAATAAGAAATGGTTACTTGGGACCCACAGAAGACTATAATGACATCTGGCATCAAACTTGGCAAATCTTGAGCTCAAAATACTTGGTTTTCACTAAGTATGCATCTTGTACGCTGGCCTATACATGCCCAGCGTACAACAAATTTTGGGCCCCAAATGATGGTCTTTCATTCCTGTACACCCAGTGTATATGCCCAGCATGCAGCCAGCGTACAACAAGTTTTGGGCCCCAAAAATGAGTCAAAACATGCCATAATTGAGTCTCTAGACCCCCCAAGACCTTCACCAGGGTCCTTAACAGCTCTCAGGCATCCAAAAATCAAGTTTCAACCTCGAAATGATGCACTTCCATGACTTGTACACTGAGCATACGTACTCTGCACGCCCAGCATGCAGCCCAATGTACACCACCAAAAATAGCCCAAAACAAGCACCAAACAGTGATATTTTCACCTAAAATCGACTCCCAGAGGTAGGGCAATTGTTGGGCATCATCATGGGTACCTAAAAATCAAGTTTTAACCTCGAAATGATGCATTTATATGTGTGTACGTTGAGCATACATACTCTGCACGCCCAGCGTACAACCCAGCGTGCACCAACTTTTGAGCTCCAAAAACTCCTCCAAACAGGCCAGAATTGAAGCTCTAGACCACCTATGACCTTCCCAAGGATCCCCAAAAACTCTTAGGCACTTGAAATTCAATTTTTAGGCTCCAAATGATGGACTTTCATGCCTTTACGTTGGCATCCTGTACGCTAGCATCCTGCACGCTGGCATCCTTTACGATGGCATTCTGTACGCTAGCATCCTGTACGTTGGCATCCTACACACTGACATCCTGTATGCTGGCATCCTATATACTGACATCCTATACGCTGACATCCTGTATGCTACCATCTTATATGTTGGCATCTTACACGCTGGCATCCTGTACGCTGGCATCCTGTACGCTGGCATCCTACACGCTGACATCCTATATGCTGGCATCCTACACACTGACATCCTATACGTTGGCATCCTACACGCTGGCATCCTACACACTGGCATCCTATACGCTGGCATGTAGCATGCTGTACAGTTGTAATTTTCTATGCACTCGGATAATGCAACCACATGTCATCCGACTTGAAATCCTCTCACCCACGGCCACTCATACCCTTCCAAATCCGAATCCAACGCCCAAAAACCTCATAAAATCATAATTTTTCACAAGATCAAGGTTGGCAATTTGGAGCAAAACCAGAGACAAAAAATAACCAGAGACACAGAGAAACCAGAGCAAAACAAAAAACCTGTACGCTGGACCTCAACCCTGCACGCTAAGCATATAGCCTTCACGCTGTGCCTGCAGTTCAAACCAGTACACCATCATCCCTCCGCATCCACCGAGGTTCATTGTCTGCCTTGTGTCAGATCCACAACTACGTTAGACCGATGCATTGTAACTTTCTATTTTGCAATAATATTGCCATATTTCATTTGCTAAGATTTATTATAGTTTTTTGTTCATTATTGCATGCTTATTGTTTACATTCATGTACATTTACGCTCCTTTTGAAATTAGTTACGCCATTTACACATAACCCAGTGTACAGTATAATGGTGTACGTTCGGGGAAATCCTTGTCTGATCTACATGCAGACCATTCAAGGTACTCTACCTTTGTTAATTCTAGCTTGCCCTCAAGCGAAGGTAGAGTCTTCTGTGCTTGTCGGGGGATCTCCTAGTTTCTGTTTCATTCCAGCAGGAGATCGACAATTTCAGACAGTACAGAAAATGACATTAGAAGGAGGGCCTAACTTGTTTTTTGTTTAATTGAAACGTTGATCATGTTACCTGTTCAAACACAGGGTTTACACTGCTACAGTGTTCACGCTGCTACAGTGTTCACGCTGCTACAGGGTTTATGCTGCTACAGTGCTTCACACTGCTACAGTGTTTACGCTGCTACAGTGTTTATGATTCTACAGTGCCGCTACAGTGTTTTTTCAACAAAAACACCCAAAACACATCCGTTTCAAAGCTGAATTCACCGCAATTTGCACCGAACATCAAGCCGGTCTAAGTACTAACTGCCACCAACATGGATCACCTTGCCCAAGCCCACATCACCATGGAATCATCCCAAAACTCCAGTGCATGCACCTTTGTAATCCTCACACAGGAACAATACAACTACATCTGTGTGAAGATTCAGGCCAACCTTCCCATTGACCACACAGAACAGGAGGCAAAATGAAACTTCGAGCATATATACATGGGAGGTCATGAATTCATCCCCTCTGTATATGACATCATCCTCCTTTCTGAGCCTAATCATAGGCTCATCTCCTAGCTCCTTCTGGCAAGGAGCCAAAACATATGACGACTCAATGAGGAGCCCCAAAACCAACATGATGTAGATGAATTCGAGGCACAATCTGAACCTGAAGATTCATACCACACCCTCAGTCCCCATGCCTACGTGAACCCATCAGTCCATCCTCGCATGGGACAGACGGACACTCACCAAGTATCAATGAGCACACAAGCACCGGTATCCCAACAAAGATTACCCACACCCATCTCAACCCAGTACGTACCGCACGCGCAAACGCATGGGGCCACTTTCACTACATCGGCCCCTCACATCCAGGGTGTCACTTCACAGTTTGTGGCTAGGCAAGAAATCATACCCCTTATTCAACAACCCACTCACTTCAACGTGCCACACCCCACAACCACAACTCTGAACATTGCTCCACAGCAACAAATGACAACCCAACAACCTCCCCAACCAACTAATCTGCCTACCGCTCAAGAGTGGGCAGAAGCAAAACAAATGATGCAAGCATTAGCTGATGAGGTAAATCAACTCAAAACTGCCAACACTGAACAAGTTAAAGTACTAGATTTCTACCACGATGATCCAATTAGCTCTTTAGTGCCACCGTTAGTTCTACCCAAGGGAATCACACTTCCATAGCTAACCAA
>MNCI01008880.1:0-87106 GCA_015680685.1 Gnetum montanum | reverse complement strand
CTTCTTGGAGTTGTGTTTGCAGGATGACACCCAGTGGTGCTCGTACATGGATACACTTCATCACGGTGACAAGGTGCCACATTGTTTCTGACGCACACAACCAGGTTAATCAATCTGTTCAAAAGTACATTCCCAGTTCCCAATACATTCTCCATTTCCCCAACACTCTTATTCCCTTTCCTACCCAATTACAGTTCCCAGATACGCCTAGTACACCCCAAAACTTTGAGCACACTATTACACGCTGTGACACTCTCAAGCAACTACAACACACAATATGGCACATGAGCATGAGTGCAAAATTGAAAGAAAGTTCTTTCCAAAAAATAAAGAGACAAAAAAAAGAGAAACAAAAAAAGAGAGACAAAACAAAAAAAAAGAGACAAAACACAAAAAAAAATCAAAAGAAAAGAGCAAAGAGCAAAGAGCAAAATGAACCACAAGACCCTTGGCACTTCCCATAAGCCTCAAGTGGGAAGGCAGTTGTCTTGGAAACAAATACTCATGTCTCAAAAGCTCAAGTAACATCTCATTGCGCAGCTTTGGCTCTTCGCCAATAGGTTCTCTTTAACATGAAACAAGGGGCCTATTCCTCCAGAGAACGCAACCCACCATCACGTGGCCAACAAGTCCTCTTAAACACTAAACAAGAGTTCCGCCAAAGGACGCACATCTCATGTCTTGATTCCGAGTCTGCTAAACAATGGCTATTGACAAGGATCAGCATGACCCGTATACACACCAGAGCATCCCCTTTACCATGCACAATCCCTTGATCAATTCCCAATCTCCACAATTCCCATTTCCCTATCCAGCTACAAACTTCATTTCCCCAATCCCATGTACTACTTAACACGGTGCGATGACATCTAGCCAAGTGTCGAAGGACGATGCTACTAAGTTGCTTGTGGTGTTTTGTACTTCTTTGTTGATGCTTCTTGGGTCGATTCCTCCAAGCGTCAACAAAGAGGGGTCAATGAAACACCACAAAATTCTAAGCTTAGTACTTCTCCAACAAGAATCGAGCTAAGTCATGATGCTCCCCAACACAACTGAAGCTTGAGGGCCTCACAGACAGCTTCAAATAGAGTCAAACTCAATAAGAAATGGTTCCCTGGGACCCATAGAAGACTACAATGACATCTAGCATCAAACCTGGTAAATCTTGAGCTCAAAATACTTGGTTTTTACTAAGTATGCATCCTGTACGCTGGCCTATACATGCCCAGCGTACAGCCCAGCGTACAACAACTTTTAGGCTCCAAAAATGAGTCAAAACATGTCATAATCAAGCATATGGACCCCCCAAGATCTTCCCCAAGGTTCCCATCAGCTTTCAGGCACTTGAAAATCAAATTTTGGGCTCCAAATGATGGTCTTTCATTCCTATACGCCCAGTGTATACGCCTAGCATGCAGCCAGCGTATAGCAACTTTTGGGCCTGAGTGTGTGGACCCCCCAAGACCTTCACCAGGGTTTCCAATAGCTCTCAAGCACCCAAAAATCAAGTTTCAACCTCAAAATGATGCACTTCCATGACCTGTATGCTGAGCATACATACTCTGCACGCCCAACGTGCAGCCCAGCGTACACCACCAGAAACAGCCCAAAACAAGCACCAAATAGTGATATTTTCACCTAAAATCAACTTCCATAGGTAGGACAATTGTTGGGTATCATCATGGGTACCTGAAAATCAAGTTTTGACCTCGAAATGATGCATTTACATGTGTGTATGCTGAGCATACATACTCTGCACGCCCAGCGTACAGCCCAGTGTGCACCAACTTTTGAGCTCCAAAAACTCCTCTAAACAGGCCAGAATTGAAGCTTTAGACCACCTATGACCTTCCCAAGAGTCCCCAGTAGCTCTTAGGCACTTGAAATTCAATTTTTAGGCTCCAAATGATGGACTTTCATGCCTGTACGTTGGCATCCTCTACGCTGGCATCCTATACGCTGGCATCATGTACACTGGCATCCTGCATGCTGACATCCAGTATGCTGGCATCCTGTACACTAACATCTTGTACACTGGCATCCTGTACACTGGCATCCTGCATGTTGGCATCTTGCATACGGGCATCTTGTATGCTGGCATCCTGTACGCTGGCATCCTGCATGCTGACATCCTATACGCTAGCATCCTGTACACTAACATCCTGTACACTGGCATCCTATATGCTGGCATCCTGTACGCTGGCGTCCTGCACGCTGGCATCCTGTACGCTGGCATGTAGCACGCTATACATTTGTAATTTTCTATGCACTCAGACAATGCAACCACATGTCATTCGACCCGAAATCCTCTCACCCACGGCCACTCATACCCTTCCAAATCTGAATCCAACGCTCAAAAACCTCATAAAAACCCTAATTTTTCATGAGATCGAGGTTGGAAATTTGCAGAAAAAACCAGAGACAAAAAAAGAACTAGAGACACGGAGAAACCAGAGCAAAACAAAAAAATTGTACGGTGGACCTCAACCCTACACGCTGAGCATATAGCCTTCACACTGTGCCTGCAGTTCAAACCAGCACACCATCATCCCTCCGCATCCACCGGGGCTCATCGTCCACCTTGTGTCAAATCCATAACTGCATTAGATCGGTGCATTGTAACTTTCCGTTTTGTAATAATATTGTTACAGTTTCTCGTTCATTATTGCATGCTTATTGTTTACGTTCCTGTACGTTTATGCTCCATTTGACATTAGTTACACTATTTACACATAACCCAGTGTACATTATAACGGTGTATGTTCGGGGAAATCCTTGTCTGATCCATGTGCGGACCATTCAAGGTACTCTACCTTTGTTAATTCTAGCTTGCCCTCAAGAGAAGGTAGAGTCTTCTGTGCTTGTCCATGGATCTCCTAGTTTCTGTTTCATTCCAGCCGAAGACCGACGATTTCAGATAGTGTACAGACAGCTTACAAGACTACCCATAAAGTGTGGATCGGATGTGAAGGCCCTCCTTATAGTGCCAAAAAACTGTAACGACAGAAAATGTCGGTTGCTAGAAATACTGAGCAAAGTTCTATGTACACAATTCCAACCCCGGATCCGTGTGAGGGCCATGTTGGAGAAGATGCATCTGAGGTGCCCTGAATGGTCTTGTCAATCAGACAAGGACTTACTTAATCAGTAAATGTTTTTAATAATCGGCTGGCAAAAGGGCGATCCCAATGAGGAGATATAATATCGTTAATCTTGAAGGTAACAAAAATGATGTAAACGATTCAAAGTGATTGCAAAATCTATATAGATGAGATGCAAGAAACCAGATTTAGAGAGTGTGTAATCTTGAGATCTGGGATTTAGCTTATAAACAGAATATGTTGGATACAATGATTACAGGTGGGCTTCGATTTAGACGAAGCACGTGCCAACAACAGGAAAGCTATTTAAAGATAAAACAAGCAAAGGTTGATCTACCTTATTCTAGCTAATCTGGGTGCAAGGGAGTCAAACCCCGAGTAGAATATCCTTTAACTGGCTATTTCTGATCAAAGGTTCTTGCCAATCACCTCCGATGTTCTTACAATCGCTAATCCTTTTTTTGTCAATCTTTGCCAAAAATTGTCAGCAATTGCCAATGAAAGAAAATTGCTCACGGAGAAGATTTGTGAAATGAGAGAAATTTTTTACAACCCCTTGATCCTTGTCAACTGGAGTATTTATAAGGTTAGGGCTAGGAGAAAAACACGGTTTAGATGACACGTGTCCTGAACCTACAAAATACCATTGATTTGATGTGTTTGTGTTTGAAGCTTGCGGTGCCACACTGCATTACGCTCTGAAGCATAATGCGTCGTAATCTACTTTTTCTGGATCTTTGGCAACAAACTATTCTTTGGTTACACTGTAATACACTAGAGAGCGTATTGTGACGTATGAACTGCTGATGCCTAAATTACGTTATCTCTGTCATTGCTTGTATTACGCTGCATCATGCTACATTACTCTGCATAGCATAATTCAGCGTAAAATAGCAAACCTGCAAAAATAGCGAAGTGTTTTCACCACGCTTCCCTTGTTTCTGTCTAGTCTTTCTAGGGTTTATTGCGCTACACTGCGTAATGTAGCATAATAGGCCCTTAGCCAAAAAAGAAAACTTGTTGAGATGTGCGACATGCTGCAGATCCTTGCTTAAGCCTTGAGATTTTGCTGGACCATCGAGGTCTCGAATTTTTCCATCTCCATTATTGTGATTAGATGGACTATCTTCTGGCATTATGCTGTGTTATGCTACATTATGTTGCGTTGCATAATGTGGCGTAATATGCCAAAAGTTAAGATTTTCAAAACATAGAAGACTCACAAAGTTGAAGGCTTGCTGTTGTGCACCCCTTGTCTTGTTCTGTCTCCTAGAGTCTATTACGTTGTGCTACATAGTGTGGCATAATAGACCTTTAGCCGAAAAGGGAACTTGCTAAGCCATGACTTATCGCAAATCCTTGCCTGAGTTGCAAGATTTTGCTGAACTGTTGAGGCCTCAAAATTTTCATGATGTTTCAATAGTTGCTTGCCTGGCTAGGCCTTAGATAGGTATTTTCAGCTCTTAGGCAAGATTTCTTCCAAGACCAGCAACTATGCTATGCAGTGTAGCACAGCGTAGCATGTGGGTGTTGATGTTACACTAATACGCTGGGCAGCGTAAATAGTGTAACTTTCATGTGGAAGCCCCAAGACATCTTCAGTTAGCTCCAAAACCTGTTATCAATGGTTACTCTCACCCCGACATCTCTTCAACAGACAAAATTAGCAAGTTCACATTATTTTGCGCCCCCCAAACTATCCCCAAAGTTGTCCCTACACTTGACCCTACTCGCAAAAGTAGGGAAGATGTAGTCTTAGAGCACAGGCTTCATTTTGCACTCATTGTTGGCAATTTTCTTTATAACAAACATGGAAACTCAATGGACTTTGGCACATGTAGCATGAATAGTATGGTCATAGCATAGTAGTATTCACACCCATCATTACACAATAGCATGGCATAGTCACATTTGCACTTTGTGGGACCTAGGACACGTGGCATCCAAACCACATTTTTCTCCTACTCCTGGTCCTATAAATACCTTGGTGAACAATGTTCAAAGGGTTGGCTTTTTCTTCCATGGTTGAATTTTGGACTCATCATTCTTGTGGTTGGCTTCTAGAATTTTTAGCATGGTTGGCTCTTGAGCATGTATGGCATTCTAGAATTTTGGCTTCTTGGCAATTAGTCTTAGCAAGCATACTGGCAAGTAGAAGGACCTTGTTAGGAAGCTATTGATAGCAGTTCAAGGAGACATGACCATACTACTTCATTGCAAGCTGTGCTTGTCCCCACTGCCATCTATTGTACACCTCCTTCACTCAAGCAAAGATCAAATCTCCCAATCTTGGGGCGGTGCACTTTCTCACCCAAACGTACTTCATTTTTTCTTATTATTTTCATGTTTTGCATTATTCTCAATCATTTCACATTTTTCACTTATTGCTTAATGTGCATATAACATCTTTAAAACCAATGTTTACGAAAGGTTATTGTACACTGGTTAAGTCCCTGTCTGATCGACCAGACTGTTCAGGACACCCCGCATCCATTTACATCTAGCATGGCCCTCACACGGATCCAGGGTTAGGTTGTACACCCAGTGACCTCTCGATGTTCTAGTTGTAGCGACTGAAAATGTCGGTGGTTGGAAAACGCCGAGAGGTCTTCAATCATGATAGTCTTAACCACAAATCTGCACAACGGCTATGCTAGATAAAATGAAAACAGGGCACCCTAAATGGTCTGCTAGATCAGACAGGGACTTAGTCGGTGTTACTATAACCTTTTGCAAATGTATGATTTGAAAACAATATTTATAGCATGCGATAATAATCCTTAAACGAAAAGGATGGAAACAAATATAAAATGTGATGACAAGCAAGAAAGCAAAGTAAAATGCAGTTAAGAAAATACACCACTTCAAGATTATGAATTCACTCTGTCAACATGGATACAATCGATTGCGCGACGTTAGGAAGCGTAGAAATCCAAAAAGTAACCAAGATGTTCAGAGCGAGATAGCTGTATGCTTGAACATGGACCCAGAAGTTAACAATGAAAAATGCAACAAGATAGTGGGAAAGAGCCAAGCAGAATGTCAAATGGGGATGCTCACTATTTACAATGCCAAACAGAATGTTTACAATGCTCAAGATTGACCGTTTGCCAACTCACGAAAGGGCTAACTTGCCAACTTGTCAACTTGCTAATCAACTTTTTGCTTGTCAGCCAACCAATTCACCAACCAACCCACTGAGCATTACTCATCAGGGTATTTATAGGGCTAGGAGCACACAAAATATGTGGTTTGGGCACCACATGTCTTAAGCCCATGTTGATGTGTCTATGCTGCATGGACATGTAGGGCTAATTAACGAGCCTGCCATGTTGTAATTACACTATCAAAACTTGGAGATGTGTGCCAACGGTGCAAACAGGTGCAGTGCATTGATGTAGTGTAACTGACCATTACAGTGTGCTACGTTTTGTAGTGTAGCATGTCAGCATAGCATAGCAGCTTGCTACGCCGAGCTACACTATGCAGCGTAGCATAGCGTAGCCGCCAGTTTGGGGTAGAAACTTGTGTCAAGGCTTGTCTCACGTGCTGGAGACCTTTGAAGTGCTCTGACTGATTTTGCATATTTTCTACACTGTGCTACGCTGCATAGCATAGCATAGTGTAGCAGCCAGCCTTAACTGTGAAAATGCTGACAATCTACAACCTTTGCTCTTTTCAACGTGAAACTTGTGAACTTGCTAATCCTGCACTTTGAGATGCCTTTTGTCACTCCCATAGAGTTGCTATGTTGTGCTACGCTATGTAGCATAGCATAGCGTAGCAGCCAACATGGCCTAATTTTCACTAAATTTGTCACTTTCTAGTGGGAGGAACCAACGTTGAAGGACTTGGAGCTAAGCGAAGCAATTGGTTTCGAAGACCAAAGATGCTAACTGAGTGCAATCAAAATCACTGAGTAAGCTGAGCCTTCTTGTCTTACTCTCACTATGTTGTGCTATGCTATGTAGCATAGCATAGTGTAGAAACTTTTCTTGCAACAATTTATAGTTGATTGCCTGAAAAACTGTCTCCCAAAGCCTGCTACACTACATAACGTAGCGTAGTGTAGCAAAATCCTTGGCTAGAAAACTTGCCAAACTATTTTGTGCATCCTGAGCACCGCTGACAACTCTCTGCATCATTTTTGGGTAGTTTGTTAGCTGGATGAATTACCCAGCTAGAAAACTTGCCAAGCTGGATAGCCTAAACTCAGAGCGTTCATTTCTTGCCAAAGTGACATGACACTACTTGAATTGCAAAGACCTGGTGAAGCAAGAATGGCTTGAAAATTTAGGGTGTTTCATTGGCCCCTCTTTGTCGACTTCTAGAGGATGGACCCGAGAGACGCCGACAAAGAATACGAAACACCACAGAAGACAAAATGACAACATTTCTCTTTGGTGATTACCAATATGTATTTTAGCTATACTTTGAGAGTGTTGCATTGGTTACATGGGAGAATGGAAGAGTTAAGAGGGGAAGGAGGAGGCTTAGGAAAAGGGTAAAGATGAAACTTGGTGGAGTCCCTCGTCAGAGTGCTCATGAGGGAGTTGTTTGCGTGGTCATCTTTTCTTTTCTGACCTTTGACCTCTCATTGGAATGCTTAGGGAGAGAAGGTGTGTGAAATAGCTTATGTGCCATTTTTTTAGGCATATTTTTTTTGCACATGAGCTTTTGCTCTCTTATGCTTTTTCCTTTGGTTTTTTTCCTTTTACATATGAAAACAACCTTGTCGTAGGATAGGTGTTTCCTTCTCAAGATGAGTTTTGTTACATCCACATGGATCCTTAACCTACCTATAGATGCTTCCCATGCTACGATCTGTGTTATGCGCATCATGGACTTTGTGGTTGGGAAAATGGGGGGGATTGACAGGCATTGGGAAAATCTTCTAAAAGAGAGGAGAGAGTGGATCGTGAGTGTAAGGAGTAAGATAAGGAAGGCAAAGCGGAGGAATAGGATGTGCACTTCAAAGTAGCTAAGCTAGTTAAGACGAATGCCTTGGAATAATGCAGGGTCCTGCTTCCATGGTGAAGCACACCTCTGGCTAGCATCCCCCTGGTACGCATCCTGCAAACACAACAGAAAGAAAACCAGGAGAAACAACCATGATGCAAATCAAAGGCAAAGTCCTTGCTTGCTACAAACATTGTTGAAGCTCTAGACATCTTTGCTAGTGTGAAATGTCCAAAGTAGGAAGGCCAGTAGAGGCCTTGGTAGCATCAGCATGAAGGAGTTGGCATCAAAGGTGCTGGAAGTTGTTGTGAGTGCAGAGGCCTAGGAATCCCTACCGAACGCATGCATTCTTAGTTCAACTGTGGGATTGGCTACTCCACAACTAATCGTCGTTTGAGCTCAATCATTGGTAAGGGCCTGGAGGGTAACAATATTGTGCTTGGGCCACAATACTACGGAAACTCTAGAAATAGGCACTGACCAAGGAACTACTGTCAAGGTGATGGGCTAGCGATGATAGGTCCGGAGGGGGTCAATCATATGTCATATGACATCTCCGGAGGATTAACAAGATGCCAGGAGCAACGACATTGCATATGTTTGAGATCGTGTTTTCATCGCATCGTGAACTACAATGTCTCACCCTGTATCGGCACTGTGCATGCTTGCTTGATGGGTATCATAGTAGATGCATGATGGGGACATGTCGCGAACCCAGTTTAAGGTCCTGGACGATCATGTTGTGCTGGTTTAAGGTCCCAGCAGACCGTTGTGCTGGTTTAAGGTCATAGTAGACCGGTGTGCTATTTTTTCATCATAGCAGATGATGGATGAGATAGTTTAATGTCCCAGTAGACCATCTATGCTAGTTTATAGTCATAGTGGATTGTCTATGCCAGTTTATAGTCATAGCAGATGAGATTTGCCATTTTATCGTCATAGCGGACGTTGGTAAAGTTGTGCGAGTTTAACATTGTAGTGGACGTTTTCTTACCTTTGCCATTTTTACATCGTAGTGGACATTTGCTTATCTGCTCCATGCATATAGATGTTGTACTGCTTGAGGTACGAGTGATTCACTGTGTTTGCAAACTTGTTGCCGTTCACATTTGCCAACTTGAAGGCTTCATTCCCAAAGGCTTTTGTGGCCATGTATGGACCTTCCCAATTGGCTGAGAATTTGTTCATATGTTCATGGAAAGCCTTGAGAATGAGGTCTCCCTTTTGTATTGGTCATTCATGTGGATTTGCATGGTGTTTTTGCCATTGCTTGTTTTGGTAATGCTCTATGTGACCTAGTTTTTGCACACGCTCCTCCTCTATTGATTCGAGATCGATGATCCGCAACTTGCTATTCTGGGCTTCGCTTACAACATTGGATAGGATCATCCAAAGTGATGATACCTACAACTCAAGAGGTAGCACTACTTCAGATCCATAAACAAGATTAAAAGGTGTCTTACATGTCGCAGTCTTGCATGTTATCCGATAAGCCTACAACACATAGAGGATTTGCTCATGCCATCACCTCTTGCTGTTGTTGAGCATCCTTTTTAGCAAGTTGATGATGGACTTATTTGTAGCCTCTACTTGTCCATTCTCTTATGGGTAATATGATGAGGAGAATGATTTCTTGATGCTAAAATTGTTGCAGAAGGTTCAAGTTTCTGTACTACTGAAATGTGGCCCATTTTCGGTCACAATAGTCATCGGAAGTCAAAACCTTATCACGATGTTATCCAAGATGAAGTGAAAAATCTGTTGAGATGTAGTTTTCCTAAAGGGAATAGCTTCCACCTACTTGGTAAAATACTCGATGGTTGTGATGATAAAGCTATGTCCTATGGAAGACTTAGACGTGATAGGTCCTATGAGGTCTAGTCCCCATTGCTGAAAAGACCATGTAATCTGCGTGGGATGCAGCTCTATAGGTGAAACATGTATAAGATTTTCATATCTTTGGCACTTTTCACATGTCTTGAATTTTTCCAGGAAATCAAGCTCCATGTGAGGCCAATAGTACCCTAGGCGTCTAATTTTTGCAGCCATAGCCCTAGGTGCTATGTGCCCACCACACAGCCCCTCATGTACCTCATTAACAACCTTCTGAACTTGCCCCTCATTCACGCATGCCAACAATATCCCATCATAGGAGCGCATACACAGGGTGTTATCTCCCACGACCATATATTGTTGAGCACGCTTACAGAGTGAATCTCTCTGGGCAGATGTCAATCCACTTGGGGGTTCACCATGTTGCAGATAGGCTTTATTGTTGGCGTACCACTCTTGGGTATCTACAGTGTTGACAGAGGCTACGTGTACCACCTGAGTGATAGGCTTAGTGCACTCGATAATCAAGGTTGGTAGACTTGCAAAAAAGTGTGGCAAAATATTTAGTGCTAGGTTGGCTAAGAATCTTCTATGGCATTCTCATTGTGTGGCACATGTTGCACATCCGTAGTTGCAAACCGCTTAAGTAGCCTTTTTGCTAGGTCACAGTAGGGTTGCAGGTGTGTAGCTTTACAAGCATAGACCTTCATGATTTGATTCACAACTAGCTGTGAATCTCCCCGAATCACCAAGTGTTGTATGCGTAGTGTTTGGGAAGCTAAGAGGCCTCTGAGTAGCCCCTCATACTCTGCCACATTGTTTGTGTAGGGGAATGCAAAATGATAAGCACAAGGATGCATTTCCCTAGAGGGGAATGTAATGACGGTAGCTGCACTACCTCCTCACGTGGTTGAGGTGTCGTCGAAGTGTAAAGTAGCTTCAAGGTGTGATGGGATAGTGTTGATAGTGCTAACATGCTCATCTAGGAATTTGGGATCTATGGTTGCCTAGTTGTCGACAGGTGAGGCTGTAATTTGAGTCGCTATGGCTTGATCCTTCATCGACAACTGGCTCACATAATGCAAATCAAATTCCATAGTTATTGCTTTCCATCGGGCTATTCTGCTACTTTCATACAAGTTGTTTGTGATAGCCCAAAGTATGTTGCTTTTGCAAATAATGTTAATTTTGCTATGAAATAGGTAATGCATCCACATTTTTAATGCAAATACCAAGGCAAGGCAATTTCTCTCCACCTCTTTGTATTTCGATTCATATGCTATTAATGCATGACTTAGATAGTACACTGGTATATCAGATCTGTCATCTCGTTTCTAACATAATAGTGATGTGATAGACGTGTCGGAAGTGGCAAGGTAGATGAAGAAAGGCTTATCCCTCTATGGTAGGTAAACTGTTGGGAGGTGCAAAAGCTCTTTCTTCAGGTCATCGAAGGCTTGTTGGCATTGAGTTGTCCATTCAAAGTTAACCCCTTTCTTTAGAAGATGTTGCATGGGATGTAACTTATTAGTTAGCTATGCTATGAACCTTCTGATGAACTGTACCCTACCTTGCAACCAATGCAATTCTTTAAGGTTTGTAGGAGGTGCCACGTTGACGATGGCCTTAACTTTATCAGGGTCCACCCGTATTCTGGCCTCTGATACCACAAACCCTAACATGTGTCTGGTTCTCACCCCAAAGACACACTTTTTAGGATTGAGGCGTAAATCATGCATTTGGCAACACTTGAGGACTACTCCTAGATCATGAGGATGATCAGCAGCCTCTTTATATTTGACCACTATATCATCTACGTAGTTGTTCAACGTTTCTAGGATGTAGTCGCTAAAGATGTTAATCATGGCTCACTGGTAAGTCACTCCGGAATTTTTGAGCCCAAAAGGCATCATAGTGTAACAAAAGGTCCCCCATGGGGTCATGAAGGTTATTGTTAACTAATGCTAAGGGTTAATGCAAATTTGGTTGTAGCCAAAGAAACCATCCATGAAGGATAATAAAGCATGACCAGCCATGGTGTCAATGAGTTGATCGATGCTTGGAAGTGGGAAATCGTCCTTGATCCTTGCCTTGTTCAGATCCCAGAAGTCTATACAGATTCATATTCCTCCCATTATCTTAGAAACTACAATGATGTTGGACACCCACTTCGAGTAATCAACTTCATGGATGAAAGTATCTTGGTATAGCTTGGTGATTTCATCTTGCACAACTAGTGCGATCTTTGGTTTAACCTTACGAGCCTTCTCTTGACTACTTTCATGCGTGGGTCTAAGACGATGTTGTGTTGTATCAGCCTCGGATCTAAACTTGGCATGTCATTGTATGACCATGCAAAGAATTCAATGTTGTCTTGAAAAATCTTGGCTACATCTTTGTGCGTCTACGAATCTAGGAGGGAACTAACTTTTAACATTCTTACTTCCCCCTTGGACGTGGTCACAGGCGTCTTGATGAGAGGGTCCTCAGTTACATCCCCCACCTCTAAATCTAGGATTCAGACCAAGTGCTCAGGCTAGTATGGGGATGTTTCTAGGGATGCCATGGTGCTAACTGCGGGTGATTTTGAGTCTATTAGTTCTGGGTTTAGTTGTCTCGTGAGCTTGCCATGTGGTCCTACTAAAGATAGAGGCGAAGAGAGATCATGATGGATTTCCATTTTCATTCAACCTACCAAAATGAAGTGAAAGTCTGGTTAAGTGGTACCTGTTTGTAATAATTGTGTCTAATGAAAATTTGCAAAGCAACAATGATATGTAATTAGTAAAGTATAATGCAAGGCTAAAATTCTTCAAATTCAGGCCATGGTGGACCGCTAAGATGTAGAGATGCAAAACTGCTAAGAAACGCAAAACTGCCAATGTGCGAATGTGAGGCTGCTAGTTTAGTGTCATTGCGGACTACCTAGATGTAAAACACAAAACCACTAGTATACAAAACAGAAAGTCGCTGATGTAAAAATGTAAAACTGTTAATGCAAAAATGTGAAACTGCTAGTTTAGTGTCATTGCGGACAGCCGACACGTAGAAGATCAAGACTACTAGTTTAAAGTCTTTTCAGACCGCTAAATAAATATATATATACTTTTTTTTGTTTTTTGGGAAAGAAAATGATTAGCTTGGAGTGTGCTAAGATTTTTCACCCAGATTCACTTGTGTTAATGCCAACAGTGCTACGATGTCATGGCGGGCATGCTACGCTGCACAGCATACTCCACATTAAATGGAGAGAGAGAATAGCAAGTTTCCCATTTATACCATTATGGCTATAAATAGGGATTAACCCCCGGTAAGCTCATTATTTTCACCGTAACAACGTAGAGCCCACATTCTGAGCATAGAGCGATTTCAAAGAGCAAAGCGATTGTACCAACAGAGAGTAACGTGGTTTTAACATACTAGCGAGGAAGAGTCAGCAAGAAAAACAATGACTCCCAAGAAGGAACACATGCACTTGGCACTCGCTAAGGTTGATGAGGTGAAGGAAACCCTAGGGTGCATGACACAAGCATGCGTCGCAGTGCGAGAGGTGACACCGTTGACCTGGTAAGCTACTATCCTTCTTCTGTTTCCTCATGCTTCTATTATCATTTCTTTTCTTTATTTCATTTCTGTGATTTAGTTTTAGCTTTCTGTGTTTTCTGTCATCGCGTTGTCATTTTTTTGGCCTTTTACACCATCGTTGTTGCCATTTTGGCCATGACAGATGTATAAGCACTACGCCAAAGTTGCATGCAAGGTCGCCTAGACCACCATCACTGTGATTATCAGTACCATAGAGATTTAGATGATTTAGGCTACTTGACTTTCAGATGACATAGTGTAGAACCCTCAGGAGGGTTTGGCCATGCATGATGTGGTAGTGTGACACATGTTCCATTGGCACATAATGTTCATCACTTTTGTTAAGGCTAATTGCTCCATTGCTACCTTAGGCTATTTTTGCTATGCTATTGCTTTCATGTTTTTGCTACGCTATGTGTAGAAAGAGGATTATGCTATGCTATTTGCTAAAATGCTATGTTCTTGCTATGCTATGTGTGAATTACACTAGGATGTAATGCTAACATTTGCTATTGTGTTGTGCAGGATAGCTCTAAGGCTAGTTCTAATTGTCCTAGAAATTATAGGGGTCCTGTGCTACATGAACAGACCAGTGGACCATGTTCCTCCTCCCCATACATGTGTGGGAGATAAGGGGGTCTGGTTCAGGGATGAAGCACAAGAGTTTTTACAATTCCTCCTCCAACGTTTTAGTGTGATCATTTGGTCACACCTGGCGGAGGAGGTAGTAGTTGCTATAGTAGAAACCCTGTTACCTAGGACAAGCCAAGGTATTCTGAAGTTTTTAATAGATGTGGCAATCAAAAGAGGGTAGGGAGAAGGATCTAGTCAATGCCCCAAAAATTTGAGGCATTTGGCTTGGATCTGGAACATGCCCGAGTATAGTTGCTACCATCCTTACAACACATTATTTATTGCACGTCATATGGGAACATGCTTCCAAAACCCACTAGGAACTATTTATAGTGCCAGTGGGATAGTTTTGCAGCCATGTCTCACTGCACTATGTGACGTTTGCTATGCTAGCCAAATGTTAATAGTATGTTTTTGTTACTAGGTTTTATATCAATGCGGAAGGGCTTCATGGTGATACAGATGTGTTGACCATAGCACGAATGGCCCTATAGGAGTTTTCTTCAGCTGAAAACATCTGTGTAGGTGTGATAGGTCAATGCAAGGGTGAGTGCCACACCTATCCAGACCAATATCCCAATCTCTACAACAGATGCAAGGCGTTCGGTTGGTTGGATGAGGGATGGACACCATTTAAACTGATCACAGTTGACGATGTCTTAGTTGATCTTCCGCCATTCCTGTTACCATACAAGCCTAGTAAGCTAAGCAGTAGGTATTGCATGTTCGAGTGTCTTTGCCATTTTTTTTTATTTTTTGTGTTTTTATGCTTTTATGCTAACCACTTCTGTGCAAACTACTATAGGGGCGAAAAAGTCCCAGGAGGTGATGGTGATAACCACTGGAAACCAGGAAGCAAACATCTACTTCAAGTATAGAGAAGTAGATGCGAGCCAGTGTTGGATATGTAGCATGGCCTCAAAATCCTTGCTCAAGCACATCCAAAATGTTGGGCTTATGGATTTGTTCCTGGCCCCGAATCCAATTGTTCCTGCTATCGAGATGCTTTCACTAGGCGACTCCTTCTCCGACAGGATGGACCGCTTCCGCATGCATGTACACGATGTGTGGGTGGTCATTGAAATCAACAACTAGCTCTTCATGGACCTTTTTGGTGTCCCTGCTAAAGGCATCCTCATAGGTTCAAAGACCAAGAAGGAGCCGAAGCTTCAGAAGGAGGACATTGAATAGTGGATAGGGATCCCCAAAGAGTGAAAGGGGATCCCTATGGAGAAGGTCAAGGTGGGGCCTACTAAGGAGGTTTATCCTATCTTCTGTGCTTACACATTTCCCCAACTACTTTTCCAAGGGAAGATCCTTATGATTGAGCAAGCCTGGGTGATGCAAGAAGTCATGGAGAAGGGGGCTCGCTACAACTAGGCTAGGTTTCTATGTAACAGCTTGTAGACTAAAATCATGGGGCTCCATAAGAAGCAGGAGTCCCATTTCAATGTGCATTACGTCTTTTACATAGCCTATTTGAAGCATTTCATGGAGTTCTTGGTAGTCCACGAGAATGGGGGGCCTGGGTAATGTGGAATCGTAGCTAGATCTCCAAATCGTGGATCCGCCAAATCCTCTAGAGCACCTGAGCCCAATATCCCCCAGAAGCTATTGGGGAGTCATTTTCTGTAACGACCAAGGATCAAGTGGCCGGCAACTTTCGTGGCCAAGACAACATAGGAGAGGTACCCCCTACTAAAACCAGTAGCATATCACAAGGAAAACGTCTCATTGTCGAAACAGTGGCCAATAGGTTGCAACGAAAGAGGCCTCCTTCAGCTGAGGAAACCCTCTGCACAGAAGAAGAAGAGGGGCAAACATTGTAGCTCAATTTAAGCAAGATGCAACCCCCCATTGGTAAATTCTTTCGCCCATGTCTACTTTCCTGCCTACTTTGTTAATGCTTGCTACGCTAGACAGCGTAGCGTAGCGTAGCGTAGCGTAGCACCTAATTTAAGCTAACCTACTTTGAGCTAATGCAAACATGTTTTTGGCTACCAGAGGAAGAAGAGGAAGAAGGTGATGCAGAGGTGTTAGCCCCTAAGATAGGGGTGAAAAATAAAGATGTGGAGGCCCCAATCTCAGAGGAAAGGGCCCTGGTCAAGAAGGAAAGATCTCCTATCATTAAGGAAAGGGCTCTTGTTGTTAGGGAAAATCCTCCTACCGATGAGGGGGACATTTTTGAAGACGAAGAGGAGTCTCCTATGGATAAAGAGGATGCTGGGGCCTCAAAAGGAAAGGCTCCAGAAAATAAAGAAGAGGCCCACATCAACTTGGAAGGGACTTCTGCTAAGGGTGCTACCATTGCTTTAAGTCAGAAGGGAGGGGAACTACAACTAGATGCTGGTGAGTCTAACAATATATTCGCCTTATCATAGTCCATTTCGGTCATTGCTGACATGTTTAGTTGTATGAAAGATGCCATTGTTCATGTTGCAGGACCCCCTCTGATTCA
Organism: Gnetum montanum; assembly: GCA_015680685.1. Classification (NCBI taxonomy): domain Eukaryota; kingdom Viridiplantae; phylum Streptophyta; class Gnetopsida; order Gnetales; family Gnetaceae; genus Gnetum; species Gnetum montanum. The sequence goes on along the minus strand of MNCI01008880.1, from coordinate 70,537 downwards.
TGTGAAACCATGGGCCGAGACCCTTGACAAGTTTACGTTTATGCAAGGGGTCATTGATGACATGATCGATCACCTCAAGTAGGTTGACCCTGAAGTGGGTAAGTAGCTATGCTAGATGCTCTCATGTTGCTACGCTAAATTCTTTGAGTTTTCCTGACCTTGCTATGCTAGTGTGACTAATGGGCTCCTTGCGTGATGACAGCCTCTTGACTCAAATGGGACCTGACATGGCCTTTGAAATTCATGCCATGCCTACATTCCCGCTTGAAGTGATCGAGGTGTCTCGTCATGCATACAACGAGGCCAGAAAATGCACTTTGCACTAGGCACACTCCTAGTGGCAGTGTAGACACGTCAACAAGGACTTGTGGAAATGGGTTCAGAAGACTGAGAAGGAGAAGGCCGACCTGAGCGCTGAGGTGAAAGATCTCAAATCGAGGAATGAATTCCTCATAGCTTGTGATACTAATGATGAGAATTGATGCACGACTGTGATAGATTATGCCATATTTTGGACAGTCGTGTGATAGAACAATGAAGCTGCTTAGGAAATAATAGAACAACGAATGCAAATGGACTTGTTGGCCTAGAAGAGTTAAGATTGGAAATATTACAACGGCAGGTTTTATGAATGGGGGTAGTCCCAAAAGAACCATAAGCACATGTATAAACTAGAGCATACCACCTATCGTAAACTATACAAGGATGCTTCCATGGAGGCATTCACCTATAAAGCATTCATAAATGCTATTGATGCTTCTGATGCTTATGAAAAGTTCAAGAAGTAGGTAAAGGTTATGGAATCTCCTGAATGGGAAGTGGACATTCCCATAGGTGAGATCACCACCACTTCCTTTTCTCTGGGACCACCGAGATGGACGACCATTGAAAAGGAGAAAGCTGCTGCAGACACTAAACCAAGCAATAGGCATTGGGAGAATATCATGGCAGAGGAGGTCTAGCACCACCTCAGGCTTAGTTTAGATTAAATACCTTTCGAGATTGACACAAGGCCATCTCAAGTTAGTCACTTTCTATTGGGTTAATGCTTATGTTCTGCTGTAGCTTATGTATGTTGCTCTAGCTAACTACTTCATTTCTACAATGTAGGTCCCAGATGAGGGCACAAGGACCGCAGAGGGTAGGAATGAAGGGGTGGTAGAGAACAACGTAGAGGAAGGTAATGCAGAAGGGGATGATGCAAGAGCAAATGATGGCGAAGAAGATGACGTGAGTGGAGAAAAACCATAACATCATGGGATTTTTGAAATTTTTGGGTTTTTGTAGAATTTTTGCAAACATTGTTTAAAAGAAAAATGCTTTGAATGAAAAAGGAGAGCTTCGGAGAAGAAATTGATTCTACGCTAACTTATGCATTATCTACGTGCTAAATTTTATGTTAAACTTTCGTTCTTTTTTTCTAGGCCATTTCGGGCCATTGCAAGTTTTAGGCCATTTTAGGACATTACTAGTTTTAGGCCATTTTGGGTCATAGTGTAGCATAGTTTTAGGTCATCTCAGGTCATTTTGTGTTAAAGGGATGATATGCTAATGATTTGGAGGATGGCTAACTAATAACTAGCGTAGATGGATGGATGCAAAACAAAAATGCGGTAAATATACAAGGGATGGCAACTGGGAAGGAAGCTATGGAGTTGCTATGCTATGTGTAGCTACTTCTTGATCCATCATGGGTTGAGCGAGACATAAGGTAGAGGCATTTTGCTAGGGCCTTTGCCTACATCGTTGTCCCCCACTTGGAAGGGCAACTCAACCCACGCATTTTCATTTTGGGAACCAGCTTGCTGAGTCGATTCTTTTGCTGGATGATTAGTGCGTACAGCAACAAGTGCTTCATTCTCAAAGGTTATGACCTCTGAGCCCTGTTCCATGTCTACGTTATTGATAGCTTATGTAGTTACCTCATCATCATGGATCACCACCTCCCTGCCTACGTAGGGCAGATGGATCTCTTGGTGTATAGGTAAGGAGACAACCATAAGCTGTGCTAACCATGACCTCCCCAAGATTAGGTTAAACACAGGCATCTCTTCAACCACAATGAACGTTGCATCCATGGGGAACTGGTCCCCTGCTACGAAGTCGATGTGAATTGTGCCCTTCACCACGACTTGTGCCCCATTAAACAACTTTAGGCATGATGTCGTTGTGGGCTTGATCTGGTCGACCAAGCCCATTTTTTCCACAATAAGGAAAGGGATGACATTTGTGGTAGCCCCATCATCGAGGTGTACCCTTTGGATCCTATGTTGGCTGACCCGAATTATGATAAATAGGGGTGCTATAGTCACCTAACCCCTTTCGGGGTCTTCCTTAATGGAGTCATCATAGAAAGTCAATTGGGACAGCTTTGGGTCTGTAGGAGCAAAGGGAAGCATGATCGAGTGGATCACTTCCTCTTCTGCTGGCATGTCCTCATCGATCAGAATCACCGTCAAGATGCGGATCAAAGCCTCATGGTGCAGGACAGACATCATGATTAGGTCATACAAGCTCAATGTAGTGTTCTTTTGTTTTAGAGCTTGCTTGACCTGAGTGAGAGCATCTAAAAGGTCTTGTCCGCCCCCCTATTTACTACCCTTCTCCTCTTCTATTTTTCCTAGAAGACATATTTCCCAAGGGGGAGCAATTTTGGGTCTAGGTTTAGACCCTTTTTGACGGGGTGGCATAGATTGTGTGGTCGTAGCAACGTTCCTCTTTGGTGATGAGGGTGTAGATGCAAGGGGTGAAGACGCATCCTTGGAAATACCTAGGGCGGTACTTCCACTCAACATCTCACATGTGAAACACACTTCTCATTTTTTAGGACGAGAAGGCTGGGCAGCTATTTTATGTGGGATGGGAGTTGTTGAAGGAGTTGGCCCCCTGATGAAAAACGAAGCTAGTGGTGTTAACGGGTGAGGTGGCATGGTTCCACTAAAAAGTGATGTGGGGACAGATGCTCGGGGAGGGGCTCTCAAGACAAATGACTATTGTGGGCTTTGATTAACCGCTAGTGGTGCTGGTGCGCTACATTGAGGCATGTGGACCACAAATAGTTGTAGGGGTGGTCTAGGGTTACTGTCAATGTCGATGGTGTTGATGACATAATCAACATTGTTGTCATTGAGGGGGTCAGTGTAGACATGTAGAGATTGATTCTCAAAATGTACTAAGTTACTTTCTTCTAACATCAGTTTTCCTTGATTAATTGTCCTTTGAATATCATCCTTTAATGCCAAACAATAATCTTTATTATAACCACACTGTTGGTGGTAGTCACAAAACCGATCCAACCTAAAACCCTTAGGAATTGGGGGCTCGTTGGGCAAAGCCAACGAGGGATTCCTAAGGAGTTCATACTACCACTAGTGTTTCCTGGCTCCCTCCTTTGACATCTGTTTATGTTGGATGTACCCTGTGGCCAGTAGCTGCTTTAGAAGATCTGAAGGCTTGACAGGTAGCGAGGTATATTTTGAGTGGTCTTTACGCTCAAAGTTCAGTTTTGGTGGTCTAGATATCTCGTGTGCAGGTGCGAAAGGTTGCGGTGTGCTGACCTACTTGGGCATGGGGTTAGCTGCGGTTGTGGCCAATTTTTTGTTGTTCTTGTTACCGTTGTTATTAGGTTTGGGTTTCGCGTCATTCGCCACAACGGCCACTATGGGTATTGTAGCCTTACCCTTGTCCTTCTTTGTGAAGGTGTTCTTGTAAGCAACATAGGCCAAGTCTGTGCTTGCCTTAGCTACATCCTATATGCTCTTAGTCTGAGCAAACGCTTGACTAAGAGTGTGAGGAGCAAGGTAGTATAGCTTAGACTTGATGAAGTCATTCACTGCACCCTTAAAAATGGCCAGCAAGTGGGCTTCTGTGATGGGCTCGTAGAGTTCGTTAAGGGTTGCACTCCAACACTAGATGAACTTCTAGACCAGTTTGAGGGGGTCTTGCTTCACGCTAATCAACTGATCCAGCGTGATTTCTAGATTTAAGTTATACTTGAAGCACATCACAAACTAGGTCAAAAGCTCCTCTAGGGTTGATATGGAGGACCGTGGCAGGGCACGATACTAGTCCAACACCTTTCCGATCAAAGACATGGCAAAAACACAGATAATCATTTGTGGCCATTGTTGCAGTAGTAAGGACTCAGACCTAAAGGTAACAAGATATGCATTGGGATCCCCCTCCCCATTGTATTTTGTGAAGTGGGGTAGGGAAATCCTTGGAGGTAGCATTAGTGTAGGGATTGTAGGGCTGATAGGGTCATCCTGATAAAAGTCCATGACTTGTACTGTGTCAGACTCGATAGCCTTAAGGCATTTTATTTCCTCGGTAAGGGTCTAGATAAGCTAGAATGCTTAATCTAGACTTTGTGATGATGCATACGGTTGGGGACCTACCAAAGAAACTCCCATCTATAGAGTGGCAAGGGTAGCAGTGTGACCCATCGGTAGTACCGTTGGGGTGGCCCCCACAAACGGTGCTTCTTGTGTTGTCCACCACCCGGCAGGTGATGTTGTTGAGACAACAACCATGGGTTGACTTGCGGGATAGACTGTTTGGGTCGGCAGTGGAATAGACCATAGTCCTAAGCTAAGGAAATGACATGGCTACCTGTTGTAGATGTAGTTGCAGGTTGCAAAAGCATAGGTGCGATCATGAAGGGAGCGGTGACAGACAATGGGTTGGTCTAGAAAGACTGGGTAGGAGGGATGGTAACATGGTTGGTTTGACCTCCCCCATTGAATTCGGCATTGAGTTCCTCCTGTCCATCTTGGAAGACCTTATCATGGTTAGAAGTTGTGTCCTACTACTCCCCAAGCCTAGCCAACTGAATCAACTAGTCTAGAGGCCATTGATTTGTTTGTGTCAAAGGAATGGAAGCGCCAAGAGTGGGAACCAATTCCTTCCCATTGCAGTAAGCGAACTCGAAGCTACGTTTGTCTTCAAGTTCTTGCACATCCAAGTGTAGGTTCACTTGCACCTTTGCATAGAGAAAGTTATAGCGCTCATGTTGCTAGGCCAAGCCCTCAGGTCCCCGGTTTTGGATCCTAAGGGATTGACGTGGTTCTACCACTAGGTTGAGTGGTTGTTTGGTACCTGTGATTCCTTGAACCATGAAGGGAACCTCAGTGCTAAAGGTGTTAGCAACGGTGCTTGGGGAAGTCATTATTACGAAGCTAAATGGTTTTGCAAACAAGAAAAACAAGGAAATCGAAAAGCAATCAAAAGGCTTTATGTCTTGTCGGATTCTAGAGGAATCGTCAGAGCAACTGATCTGTACCACACGATGCGTAAACAATTGCAAGAGGGTGTCATGTTTATGTTAGTACATGATAGGGTACAGAACGCGTGCAAGACTACCGTAAAACAAGCAAGTCAACTGGCGATCGAAAGCTTTATGTCCTGCAGGGTTCCAGAAGAATCGTCAAAGCAATCGATCTACACTGCACAATGCATAAATAATGATAAATGGACATCAAGTTTACACTATTAGGGTGTAGAACGCTTACAAAACTACTGTAAGACATGGAAATGGCACCAAAAGGCCCTCCTTCTAGCGCTAGAAAACTATAGTGACCAAAAACATCGACGGCTGGAAAATGCCGAGAGGTCATCAATCATGATAGTCTTAACCACAAATCCATGCGATAGGCGTGCTAGATAAAATGGAAAAAAGGTGCCCTAAATGGTTTGCTCAATCATATAGGGATTTAGTCGGTGTTACTATAACCTTTTGCAAACATATGATTTGAAAACAAGATTTATAGCATGCGATAATAATCTTTAAATGCAAAAGGGTGCAAAATAATGTAAAATGTGATGACAAGTAGGAAAGAAAAGTAAAATGAAGTTAAGAAAATGCACCACTTCAAGATTATGACTTCACTCTATCAACATGGATACAATCGGTTGCGCGACGCTAGGAAGCGCAGAAATCCCAAAAGTAACCAAGACATTCAAAGCAAGATAGCTATATGCTTGAACATGGACCCAGAAGTTAACAATGAATAATGCTACAAAGATAGTGGGAAAGAACCAAGTAGAATGTCAAATGGGAATTCTCACTGTTTACAATGCCAAACAGAATGTTTACAATGCTTAATATTGACAATTTTCCAACTCGCGAAAGGGCTAACTTGCCAACTTGTCAACTTGCTAATCAACTCTTTGCTTGCCAACCAACCAATTCACCAACCAACCCATTGAGCATTGCTCATCAGGGTATTTATAGGGCTAGGAGCACAAGAAAGATGTAGTTTGGGGGCCACATGTCCTGAGCCCGTGTTGATGTGTCTATGCTACATGGACATGCAGGGCTGATTGACAAGCCTTCCATGTTGTAATTACGCTATCAAAACTTGGAGATGTGTGCCAATGGTGCAAACAAGTGCGGTGCATTGATGTAACGTAACTACCCATTACATTGTGCTATGTTTTGTAGCATAGCATGTCAGCGTAGCATAGTAGCTTGCTACGCCGAGCTACGCTATGTAGCGTAGCATAGCGTAGCCGCCAGTTTGGGGTAGAAACTTGCATCGAGGTCTACCGCACTTGCTGGAGATCTTTGAAGTGCTCTGACTAATTTTTCATATTTGCTATGCTGTGATACACTATGTAGCATAGCAGCCAGCCTTAACTGCGAAAATGTTAACAATCTACAACCTTTGCTCTTTGCAACGTGAAACTTGTGAACTTGCTGATCCTGAACTTTAAGATGCCTTTTGTCACTCCTGCAGAGTTGCTATGTTATGCTACGCTATGTAGCGTAGTAGCCAACATGGTCTACTTTTTGCTAAATTTGTTGCTTTCTGGCGGGAGGAACCATCGTTGAAGGACTTGAAGCCGAGCGAAGTAATTAGTTCCAAAGACCAAAGGCGCTAACTGAGTGCAATCAAAATCACTAAGTAAGCTGAGCCTTCCTATCTTGCTCTCACTACACTATGCTACGCTGCGTAGCATAGCATATCATAGCAACTTGTCTTGCAACAATTTACAGTTGATTTCCTGAACAACTGTCTCCTAAAGCCTGGTATGCTACATAGTGCAGCGTAGCATAGCAAACGCCTTGGCTAGAAAACTTGTCAAACTGTTTCGTGCATCCTGAGCATCACCGACAACTCTCCACATCATTTCTAGGTATTCTATTAGCTAGATGAATTACCTAGCTAGAAAACTTGCCAAGCTAGATAGCCTAAACTCAAAGCATTCATTTCTTGCCAAAGTGACATGACGCTGCTTGAATTGCAAAGACATGGTAAAGCAAGAATGCATTGAAAATTTAGGGTGTTTCATCAGCCATCGATGTTTTCAATCGCTACAGTTTTTAGCACTAGAAGGAAGGCCCTTTGTGCCCTTTCTACATATCACGAGTAATCTTGCACGCTGTCTATACCCTGTTGCCCACTAGTGTAGACATGACATCCTTGTGGTTTTCTACGCACCATGTGGTGCAGATTGGTCGCAACGATAGTTCCTCTGGGACCCTGTAGGATGAAAGCCTCCAACTGATTGCTTACCTTACTACGTTTACTCTATTTACTGCCCCATGTTGCCTACACCTCATGCAATGTAGCAAACCTTCTAATGTAACACTCCTACTTAGCGTAGCAAGCATAATTCCCTAGTGCACTTAGTTTTATTTTCTCTCTTTTACAGTTTTCACCTTATGACAAAATATGATTTTTGTAACCACTGCCACCACCACCTCAAACTTGGAGGTTCCCTACTTTGTCCAAAACATGATAGGTCCTGAGCAGCTACCTAGCCTAGTGCTGGCACCATGTCAGTCCCTTAGACTATGGCACCTGTCACTTGAGCACTTGGTATATGATGCAGAGTGATATGACTTCCTCTATGAAAAAGTCTAGGTGAATCTACCCTTGGACTACCAGGAACTTGAAGAAAAATGTAACTTTGAGTTCCTCCACCATAATGGGAGGGAGTTTGTCCCTACCCCTAATGTCACCATCCCATTAACTGAACAATATCAATGGATCCTGGACCAGTTGATGCAAGTCAGTAGGTCCAAGGAATGGGACAAATCATCTCATTATGACGAAGTGTTCTAGGATGGATAGGAAGACTTAGACTCCCACTCCAAAGGTGGTGGCTAAACCTATGCTATATAGTCATCCCTCCCACCACTATCTTCTGGTCAAACCCACTCTTTGCTTCTACCCCCTTCGTGGTTACCACAACCCCATCGCAACTTACACCTTTGTCAACCATGGGCAACCATTTCGTACCTTCTACATACTAGCAAGGGGGCCCTTCAACTTTTCTCCTAGTCACCCTTCCTTCTCAGTCTACCCCAGCATTGTACCTAACAACAATCTTGGCTATGTTGTCATACATCCACACTCTGCCCATGTCATAGTCGCATGTAAGCCTTGGTCCCTCATCTACACCTATCCCACCACTAGTAGTTAACCCAGTCTCAACAGCGTGGTGGGCCCCAACCACTTCTTTTCCAACTACGTAACCTTTGCTAATGTCACACCACATGCAACCCCAAGTGCACCAATTTCCACATGTAGTACAACCAAGCAAAGGGCTATGCGCTACCCTGCCAATTGGGCAAGCTACCAACCCCATAGTCCCACTACCGGCAGCCACCCCAACAGCACCACCCACTGGGTGGTGGACTACCCAAGCAACACCATTTGTAGGAGTAGCTCTAATAGTGCCCCACATGGGCCAAGCTGCTACCTTTATAATGCCACCAACGATGGCTACTTAGGCAGCCCCGCAACCATCTGCAAAATCCCCTGGTCTGGATCAAGATTTTCAAATTATCCAGACCCTCACTGAGGAAATTAAATTCCTCAAAGCCACTAGTTTTGACATGGTACAGGTCATGGATTTTTACCATGAAAACCCCATCAGCCTGACCATCCCCATGCTTACGTTACCCCCTAGTGTGCCACTTCCCTAATTCACAAAATACAATGGGGAGGGCAATCCCAACACACATTTGGTAATGTTTAGATCTGAATCTTTACTATTGCAACAATGGCCACACACTGTCATCCACATCTTTGCCATGTCTTTGATAGGAAAATCTCTACACTAGTACTGTGTTGAGAGTGTTCTGTTGGAGACGAGCCTTCCTAACAATGCCCTCCCTAAGAGCAGTCTTCATGAGGACACCCTCCTTGAGATCATCCTTCTTAAGAGCATTCTCTGTGAGATTTCCCTATGTTAGAGTGGTCTCCTTGAGGACTCCCTCCTCAAGGGAATCATTAAGAGTATTCTCCATGAGAGTGCCCTCCTCGAGAGCATTCTCCTTGAGAGCCTTCTCAGTTAGAGTAGCCTTTTGAAGATTTTTCTCCTTGAGAGTGCCTTCCTCGAGAGCACCTTGTGCTATGCACATGAGAGTGTTCTCCTCAAGAGTGCCCTTGTTCATAGCTCCTTCTCAGAGGATGCCTTCATGGAGAGAACTCTCCCTTAGAGCAACCTACCTCAGAGTGTTCTCCCTAAGAGCACCATACGTTATGCATGTGAGAGTGTTCTCCTTGAGAATGCCCTTGTTGAGAGCATTCTCCTAAAGGGAATCCTCCATTAGAATGCCCTCCTTGAGAGTGGTATCCTTGGCAATGCCCTCCTTGAGAGTGTCCTCCTTAAGATAATTCTCCATGAGATTGCTCTCCACAAAAGTGTTCTTCTTAAGAGAGCCCTCTATTAGAGCGGCCTTCTGAAGAGCGTTCTCTATGAGAGCACCCTCACCGGGAGCATTCTCCCTAGAGCACCCTCATTGAGAGAATTTTTTTGAAGAGTTCCTTCCTTGAGAGCGCCCTCCCCAAGAGCATTATCCTTGAGAGCGGCCTCCATTAGAGCAACCTCTGCAAGATTGTTCTCCTTGAGAGCATTCTGCTTGAGAGTGCCCTCCATGAGAGCATTGTCCATGAGAGCACCTTACATTATGCATGTAAGAGTATTCACCTCAAGAGCATCCTCTTTGAGAGTGTTCTTTTAGAGAGCACCCTTCCTAAGAGTTTCCTCCCTGAGAATGCATGCCTTGAGAGCGGTCTCCCTGAGGACACCCTCCTTGAGATTGTCCTCCATAAGAACATTTTCCATGAGAGCACCTTTCATTTAGTGGCCTTTTAGAGAGCATTCTCCTTGAGAGTGCATTCCCTGAGAGTGCCTTGAGCTACTCCCTTGAGAGTGTTCCCCTTGAGAGCTCCCTTGTTGAGAGCTCCCTCTCAGAGGGTGCCCTCCTAGAGAGTGCTCTCTATCAGAGTGACCTCCCTCAGAGCGTTCTCCCTAAGAGCACCTTGCATTACACATGTGAGAGTGTTCTCCTTGAGAGTTCCCTTGTTGAGAGCATTCTCTTGGAGGGCTCCCTCCATTATAATTCCCTCGTTGAGAGTGGTCTCCCTTGGGACGCCATCCTTGAGAGCATCCTCCTTAAGAGTGTTCTCCATGAGATCGCCCTTCATGACAACATTCTTCTTGATAGTGCCCTTTGTTAGAGTGGCCTTCTGAAGAGTGTTCTTCTTGAGAGTGCCCTCTGTTAGAGCAGACTTTTGAACAATGTTCTCTTTGATAGTTCCCTCACCAGCAGTGTTCTCCTTGGAGCACCCTCATTAAGAGCATTTTCTTGAAGAGTGCCCTCCTTGAGAGCATGCTCCCTAAGAGAATTCTCCCTGAGAGTGACCTCCATTAGAGTGACCTCTATGAGAGTGTTCCTCTTGAGAGCACCCTCCATGAGAGCGTTGATCATGAGAGCACCTTGTGTTATGCAGGTGAGAGTGTTCACCTCAAGAGCACCCTCATTAAGAGCATTCTTTTGGAGATTGCCCTTCCTAAGAGTGCCCTCCCATAGAACACCCTCCTTGAGAGCAGTCTCCATGAGGACACCCTCCTCAAGAGGATCGTCCTTAAGAATGTTCTCCATGAGAGTGCCCTCCATGAGAGCATTTTCCTTGAAAGCATCCTCTGTTAGAGTGGCATTTTGGAGAGCATTCTCCTCGAGACCGCCTTCCCCAAGAGCGCCTTCCGCTATGCACGTGAGAGTGTTCTCCACGAAAGCACCCTCATTAAGAGCTCTCTCTCAGAGGATGCCCTCCTAGAGAGTGCTCTCTATCAAAGCAACCTCCCTTAGAGCATTCTCCCTAAGAGCACCTTGCATTATTCCCATGAGAGTGTTCTCCTCGAGAGCACCCTTGTGCAGATTTTTCTCTTGGAGAGCTACTTCCATCAGAACGTGCTTGTTGAGATCGATCTTGCTGGGAATGCCCTCCTTGAGATCATCCTCTTTAAGAGTGTTCTACATGAGATCACCCTCCCTGAGAGTGTTCTCCTTGAGAGCACCCTTCATTAGAGTGGCCTTCTAAAGAGCGTTCTCTTTGAGAGGGCCCTCGCTGGGAGCGTTCTCCCTAGATCATCCTCGTTGAGGGTGTTTTATCAAATAGTGCCCTCCTTGAGAGTGCCATCCCCAAGAGCATTCTCCTTGAGCTCAGCCTTTGTTAGATTGGCCTCTACAATAGCATTCTCCTTGAGGGCACCCTCCATGAGAGCGTTGTTCATGAGAGCGTTGTTCATGAGAGCTACTTTTATTACGCACATGAGAGTGTTCACCTTAAGAGCACCCTCATTGAGAGCGTTCTTTCAGAGAGTGCCCTTCCTAGGAGTGCCCTCCCTGAGAATGCACTCCTTGAGAGTGGTCTCCCTAAGGACACCCTCCTTGAGAGCATCCTCCTTAATAAAATTCTCCATGAGAGCACCCTCCCTGAGAGGACGCTCTGTTAGAGTAGCCTTTCAGAGAGTGTTCTCCTTGAGATTGCCTTGTGCTATGCATGTGAGAGTATTCTCCTTGAGAGTGCCCTTGTTGACAGCTCCCTCTCAGAGGGTGCCCTCCCTCAGAGTGACCTCCCTTAGAGCTTTCTCCCTAAGAGCACCTTGCGTTACACACATGAAAGTGTTCTCCTTGAGAGTGCCCTTGTTAAGAGCATTCTCTTGGAGATCGCCCTCCATTAGAATGTAGTCCTTGAGATTGGTCTCGTTGGGGACACCCTCCTCAAGAGCATTCTCCTTGAGAGTGCCCTCCGTTAGAGCATCCTTCTGTAGAGCGTTCTCTTTGAGAGGGCTCTTGTCGGGAGCCTTCTCCCTAGAGTGCCCTTGTTGAGAGTGTCTTATTAAAGAGTACCCTCCCTTAAAGCACCCTTCCTGAGATTGTTCTCCCTGAGAGTGGCCTCTGTTAGAGTAGCCTCTACGAGAGTGTTCTCCTTGAGAGCACCCTCCATGAGAGCATTATCAATGAGAGCATCTTGCATTATTCATGTGAGAGTGTTCATCTCAAGATCACCATCGTTAAGAGTCTTCTTTTGGAGAGTGCCCTTCCTAAGAGTCCCCTCCCTGAGAACATCCTCCTTGAGAGTGTTCTCCTTGATAGCACCTTGTGTTATGCATGTGAGATTTTTCTCCTCGAGAGCACCATTATTGAGATAATTCTCTTGGAGAGCACCCTCCATTAGAATGCCCTCCTCAAGAGCGGTCTCCTTGGGGATGCCCTTCTTGAGAGCATACTCCTTAAGAGTGTCCTTCATGAGATTGTTCTTCTTTAGGATGCCTTCTATTAGATTGTCCTTCCAAAGAGCATTCTCTTTGAGCCCTCACTGAGAGCGTTCTCCCTGAAGCTCCCTCATTAAGAGTGCTTTTTCAAAGAGTGTCCTCATTGAGAGCGCCCTTCCTGAGAGTAGCCTTCGTTAGAGCAGCCTCCACAAGAGCGTTCTCCTTGAGAGTGCCCTCCATGAAAGCATTTTTCATGAGAATGTTCTCCTCAAGAGCACCCTCTTTAGGAGATACCTCTTGAAGGACACCCTTTCGAAGAGCACTCTCCCTCAGAGCAGCCTCCCTATGAGTGTTCTCCCTAAGAGCACCTTGCGTTACACATGTGAGAGTGTTCTCCTTAAGAGCACCCTTTTTGAGAGCATTCTCTTGGATAGTTCCCTCCATTAGACTACCCTCATTGAGATTGGTCTCGCTAGGGATGCCCTCCCTGAGAGCATTTTCCTTGAGATTGAACTTTGTTAGAGTAGCCTTCCATAGAGCGTTCTCTTTGAGAGGGCCCTCACTGGTAGTGTTCTTCCTAGATTGCCCTCGTTGAGAGTGTTTTGTTGAAGAGTGTCCTCCTTTAGAGTGCCCTTCTCAAGAGTGTTCTCCCTGAGAGTGGCCTCCATTAGAGCAGCCTCCGCAAGAGCATTCTCCTTGAAAGTGTGCTCCATGAGAGCACTGTCCATGAGAGCACCTTGCATTATGCATGTGAGAGTGCTCACCTCAAGAGCACCCTCGTTGATAGTGTTCTTTTGGAAAGTGCCCTTTCTAAGAGTGCCCTCCTTGAGAATGCCCTCCTTGAGAGCTCTCTCCCTGAGGATTCCATCCTCGATAGTGTCCTCCTTAAGAGTGTTCTTCGTGAGAGTGCCCTCCTTAAGAGTGTTCTTCCTTAGAGCTTTCTACATTAGGTTTGCCTCTGAGAGAGCGCTCCCCTTAAGAGCACCCTTCATGAGAGCACCTTATGCCCTCGTGTGAGTGTTCATCTCGAGAGCATCCTCATTGAGAGCATTCTATCAAAGAGCACCCTTCCTAAGAGTGCCCTCCTTGAGAATGCCCTCCCTAAGATCAGTCTCCCTAAGGATGCCCTCCTTGAGGGCATCCTCCCTGAGAGTGTTCTCCATGAGAGTGCCATCCCTGAGAGCATTCTCCTTGAAAGCCTCCTCCATTATAGTGGCCTTTTGAAGATTGTTCTCCTTGAGAGCACCATCCCTGAGAGAGCCTTGCACTTCGCATGTTAGAGTTTTCTCCTCAAGAGCGCCCTTGTTAAGAGCTTCCTCTTAGAGGGCACCCTCATAGAGAGTGCTCTTCCTTAGAGTGACCTTCCTTAGAACATTCTCCCTAAGATATCCTTGTGTTACACACGTGAGAGTTTTCTCCTCGAGAGCACCCTTGTTGAGAGCGTTCTCTTAGAGAGCACCCTCCATTAGAGTGCCCTCCTTGAGAGAATCCTCCTTAAGATCATTCTCCATGAGATCGCCCTCCATGAGAGCATTCTTCTTAAGAGTGTCATCCGTTAGAGTGGCCTTCTGAAGAGAGTTCTCTTTGAGAGCCCCATCACTGGAAGCATTCTCCCTAGAGCACCCTCGTTGAGAGTATTTTGTCAAAGACTACCCTTCTTGAGAGCGTTCTCATTAAGAGCAGCCTCCATTAGAGTGGCCTCTGTGAGAGTGTTCTCCTTGAGAGCACCCTCCATGAGAGCATTGTCCATTAGAGCACCTTTCGTTATGCACGTGATAGTGTTCACCTCGAGAGTGCCCTCATTAAGAGTGTTCTTTTGGAGAGTGCCCTTCCTAAGAGTGCCTTCCCTAAGAACACCCTCCCTGAGAGTGGTCTCCCTAAGGACACCCTCCTCAGGAGGATCCTCCTTAAGAATGTTCTTCATGAGAGTGCCTTCCTTGAGAGCATCCTCCATTAAAGCAGCCTTTCAAAGACCATTCTCCTTAAGAGCACCTTCCCCGAGAGTGCCTTGTGCTATGCACGTGAGAGTGTTTTTCTCAAGAGTGCTCTCATTGAGAGCTCCCTCTTATAGGATTCTCTCCTAGAGAGTGCTCTCCCTTAGAGCAACCTCACTCAGAGAATTCTCCCTAAGAGCACCTTTTGTTACACACATGAGAGTGTTCTCCTTGAGAGCGTCCTTGTTGAGAGCATTCTCTTGAAGAGCACCCTCCATTAGAACGTCCTCCTTGAGATCAGACTTACTATGGACACCCTCCCTAAGAGTGTTCTCCTTGAGAGCATCCTCTATTAGAGTGGCCTTCTGAAGAAAGTTCTCTTTGAGAGGGCCCTTGTTGGGAGCGTTCTCCCTGGGGCACCCTTGTTGAGAGGGTTCTATCGAAGAGTACCCTCCTTGAGAGCCCCCTTCCTGAGAGCAATCTCCCTGAGAGTGGCCTTCATTAGAGTGGCCTTTGCAAGAGTGCCCTCCTTAAGAGCATTTTCCATGAGAGCACCTTGCGTTACGCATGTGAGAGTATTCACCTCGAGAGCACCCTTGTTGAGAGCGTTCTTTTGGAGAGTGCCCTTCCTAAGAGTGCCCTCCCTGAGAACACCCTCCTTGAGAGTTGTCTCCCTGAGGACGCCATCCTCGATAGTGTCCTCCTTAAGAGTGTTCTCTATGAGAGTGCCCTCCCTAAGAGTGTTAGAGCTGCCTCCGCGAGAGTGTTCTCCTTTAGAGCATCCTCCATGAGAGCATCTTACACCCTCGTGTGAATGTTCTCCTTGAGAGCATCCTCGTTGAGAGAATTCTATCAGAGAGAACCCTTCCTAAGAGTTCCCTCCTTGAGAATGCCCTCCCTGAGAGTGATCTCCTTGAGGACACCCTCCTCGAGAGTGTCCTCCTTAAGAGCATTCTTTGTGAGAGCATCATCCATTAGAGTGGCCTTTTGGAGAGCGTTCTCCTTGAGAGCATCCTCCCTGAGAGTGCCTTGCGCTACGCACATGAGAGCGCTCTCCATGAGAGTGCTCTCCTTGAGCTAGTCCTTTGTGACCAAATTTATAAGGATGCAGGATGGTATGACTGAAATTGGCCTAATCAACATATATAGGGGGAGGTAGAGTTGATGAATGGTACTTGTGATAGAGCGATATGTGGGTTTCCCCCTAGGGATGTATTGCCCTATCCATGATACTATGTCCTCATTGTTCATGTTCGTGACTCATGAGCCTTGTTGCAAAGAAGGATAACCCCAGAGAAGGTGGTGTCCTCGTTTACGATTTGGATAAAAGGTTTGCAGCATTGCAGGCATGTTTCGTGGGGTTGGTTGCCTAGGAATCCTAGGATCCCAAAGAAGTGATTTTGGCTATCTTGCACTATGGCTATCCTAAATGTTCTCGCACACATTTTACGAGTCTATTCGCGAGATGGATGCATCGAGCAGATGGGTCGTCAGTACTGATGACTCTACAGGATTGAAAGATCCTCTTTAAAAATGATATCGAATGATTTCGTGCAAATGGTTGCATTGATTTGGTGTGGTTGAGGCAGCAAAGCATCTTGACACCCCCATGAGGTAGCATCAGGTCAATGCTCTCTCTACCTTATCATCGATTCGATCACTTACTAGTGCATGGGTGGTAGTGGCAAGTTCACTTGCACAAGCCAAGAAACAAAGAAGAAGTACTCTCTCTTTTTCTCCATGCACTTGTAGGTGCCTCATTGTTCAGTGCAGATCATGTATTCTATTATTTAGGTGACTATTTCATGCTCATACCATCTCGAAAGTAAGCTTTTGTGGATTCAAAGACTTACATTGTGCCTTCCTTGGAGTAACTTGTCGAGTTTGAGCACATGCTCATGCTTGGCAGTAAGTTCTCCAAGGGTTGGGAGTAGTTGGATGGATGTTTTAGGTTCATGTTTTGAAAATCCATTATTTTGGTTGCACGACACTCTGTCTCTTGGTTTCATGAAGGAGTTTTTGGTTGTGCAATCACTAAACATCAAATTTGTGTATTTGGAAGCCTACATCCTATGGGGCCTATTTCTTTATCCTTGGGTGTGATTATTGCAGATGTTACAAGATTGGAGCCACCATTGATGGCACTACAGGATTAAAAGATCCCCTTTGAAAATGATGTTGGTTCATTTCGTGCAAATGGTTGCATTGATTTGGTGTGGTTGAGGTAGTAGAGAATCTTGATGCCCCTGCAAGGTAGCGTCAGGTGCATGCTCTCTTTACCTTATCACTGATTCAACTGCTTAGTAGTGCATGGGTGGTAGTGGAAAGTTCACTTGCATGAGGCAAGAAATGAAGAGAACATAGGCTCTCTTGTTCTCCATGCACTTGTAAGTGCCTCGCTGTTCATTGTGGATCATATATTCTATTATTCAGTTGATTGTTTTATGGTCATACCATCTTGAAAGTAAGCTTTCATGGATTCAAAGACTTATGTTATGCCTTCCTTTAGAGTAACTTATTGAGTTTGAGAGCATGCTCATGCTCGATAGTAAGTTCTCCAAGGGTTAGGAGAAGTTGGATGGATGTTTCAAGCTCATGTCTTGAAAATTCATTGTTTTGTATGCGCAACACTCTATCTCTAGGTTTCACAAGGGAGTTTTTAGTTCTACGATTAGTTAATGCTAAATTTGGGTATCTGGAAGCTTACATCCTATGAGGCCTATTTCCTTATCCTTGGGTGTGATTGTTGTAGATGTTGCAAGTTTGGAGCCACTACTGGTGGCACTACGAGATTGAAACATCCTCTTTGAAAATGACATTGGTTAATTTCGTGCGAATGGTTACATTGATTTGGTGTAGTTGAGGTAGTAGAGCATCTCGATGCCCCCACAGGGTAGCATCAGGTGCATTCTCTCTCTACCTTATCACCAATCTGATCACTTAGTAGCACATGAGTGGTAGTGACGAGTTCACTTGAATGAGCCAAGGAATGAAGAGGACGTAGTCCCTCTTGTTCTCAATGCACTTCCAAGTGCCTTGCTGTTCTTTGCCAATCTTGGGTTATAATATTTGGGTGACCATTTCGTGGTCATACCATCATGAAAATAAGCTTTTGTGTATTCAAAGACTTATGTTGTGCCTTCCTTTGGAAGTACTTGTCAAGTTTGAGAGAATGCTCATCCTTGGCAGTAAGTTCTCCAATGGTTAGGAGCAATTGGATGAATGTTTGAGGCTCATGTCTTGAAAATCCCTTGTTTGGGCTATGCAACACTCTGTCTCTGGGTTTCATGATGGAGTTTTTGGTTGTGCAATTACTTAATGCTGAATTTAGGTATGTGGAAGCCTACATGCTATGAGGCCTATTTCTTTATCCCTAGGTGTGATTATTCTGGATGTTACAAGATTAGAGCCATCATTGATGGCTCTGCAAGACTGAAATATCCCCTCTAAAAATGATATCATATAATTTCATGTGAACGATTGCATTGATTTGATATGGTTGAGGTAGTAGAGCATCTCAACGCCCCCACGAAGGAGCGTCAAGTGCATCCTCTCTTTGCCTTATCACCGATTCGATCTCTTAGTAACACATGGGTGGTAGTGGCAAGTTCACTTGCATAAGCTGAGGAATAAAGAGTACATAGTCTCTCTTGTTCTCCATGCACTTGCAGGTGCCTCACTGTTCATTGTGGATCATATGTTCTAATATTCGAGTGATCATTTTGTGGACGTTCCATCTCAAAGATAAGCTTTCATGGATTCAAAGACTTATGCTATGCCTTCCCTTGGAGTAACTTGTCGAGTTTTCATGCATGCTCAACCTTGGTAGTAAGTTCTCCAAGGGTTAGGAGTAGTCAGACAGATGTTTCAGGCTCATGCCTCAAAAATCTCTTGTTTTGATTACATGACACTCTTGTCCCTAGTTTTCATGAATGTGTTTTTTTGACTCTGTGGTCACTTAATGCCAAATTTGGGTATCTGGAAGCCTACATCCTGTGAGGCTTGTTTCTTTACAAGGTAGTGAGTGTGAGCACAGTAGGCACAAAGAAACTAAACATTCATATTACAAAGGTAAGGGCAAAATTTTTGCAATAGAAGAGGTTGCAAATAGTGAATCAGATAATGATCATGGATGTGATGTTTGTCAGTACGAACATTCTAAGGGATGTTGCCCCATTGTGTCACATCTTCAAGAGTCTGGGGTGTATTCCTTACATCCTCAACTTACATAAAGGCAAACATCCAATAGGTTGCCTTACCCTCAAGGTAATCTTAGGCAGTTCCACTAGCAACAACTGTATTATCCAAGTAAAGCTCCACTACAACTATATGAATAGTACTAATAATGGCAGCAACCATAATCATGGGCATTGGCACCGCCAAGACAACAATACCCTTATCGGTAGATTGATCCATATGGTTACCATGTTTAGTAATCCATGTCTCCACATGACTCTTCTAGTCACATTTCTCAGTTATAGCCTTACTACCATCCTTCTGACTAGTATTGAACTCCATGTCTGCATGAAAGAAGACACACTACCCCCTATCCTTATCTTCCTCCTATTCCTGCACTCCTATAGTTGCATAGCTACCACCTGCTCCACCAATGTAGGGTGAACTACCCACTCGACTGCAACAACAAAATGCTACGAGGGTTGTTAATTTTCAATCCAATCATCAATGGGAGGATTCGAATGCCTAATCAAAGTAAATACTTTTCTCTCGACCCCATAGTCCACCTAAGCCTTCACCTACAACTGTGGTCAACAATCCTACTCCTACCTCTTCCTTCATACCCAATTCCTTTAGACCTCCTTCAAATCAAACTCTATCAAGGATCCATATCATAATGCTTACTCACATCGTGTCTGATTAGATCCATGCAGGAAACCTTTCCAGGAAATTAGCTGATCCTAGAAGTCTAATTTATTTGCAAATTGCTAGGAATGAACTGTTCAAGGCTCTTCTTGATTTAGGTTTTGGTGTTAATTTGATTTCTCATGATATGTACACTACTTGGAAGCTACCTCCTCTTAATAAGAGCAAAATCATATTAGAATTGGTAGACTAGTCCATCACTATTCCATTAGGATTAGTAGAACACATTGTGACCACTATTTGTAGGTGGTCTTATCCTGCGAACTTCCTAGTAATCAAAGTGAAAAACTGTAAAAGGAACTTTCCAATCATCATGGGAAGAGCATGGCTGAGCATCATAGATGCAAGAATGTGCATCAGATATCTTTCCCTAGAAATCTCAAAAGAAAATGCCTTTGGAAAGATTGAGAAGAAGAAAGTTCCATGCATCGCGTACAGCGATAGCAACTGCAATTGTGTGCAAAAACTTTGGGCCATCAAGTAAGCATCCATCTCTCAATACAAGCAGCGTGTGCTAGAAGGAGAAATTCAAAAGTATCTATACATAGGAGCCATAAAACAAGAGGGTACCTAGTGGTTAACAGCTAATTCAGAAAGTAGCATACTTTGCATGGAGCTAGCTGAGAGCCTGACTTGTCAATATGTCACAAGCATGGATGAACTTGAGGAAGTTCATCACCAATTCTCTAATGATACAAATGATGATACCTATTGGGAAGAGTTGGAAATTCCTAAAAACTTCAAGCAACAACACCTTGAACTAAAAATTTCATTAGCTAGAATGGAATATGTATTTTTGAAAAATAAGAAGCTGGTTATAATCAATGCAAGACTTTCTCTAGAACAAAAAGAGATGTTGTTGAAGGTAGTTGAAAGATGGTCAGTAGCTTTTGCTTGGTCATATCCTAAATTCATAGGGATTGATCCTAGGATATGCTAGCACTGCATTTACACTAACCTAGCCATGAAGCCAAAATGATAGCCATAAAGATAGTTGAACCCCAAATTGAAGCAAATCATCAAGGGGGAAATCGAGCAACTACTCAAGGTAGGGTTCATCTATTCCATTGCGGATAGAGAGGGGGTTAGCCCACTTGTAATTATACTAAAGAAAGGTGGCAAATGGTGAGTTTGCATTGATTTCAGACTACTGAATATGGCAACATTCAAAGATTACTTTTTCTTACCATTTGTTGACCAAGTGCTCAACATAATATTAGGGCATTGCTACTATAGCTTCCTAGATGATTATAGTGGCTATAACCAAATTCAAATTACACTAGAGGACCAAGCAAAGACAATGTTCACAAGTCCTTGGGGGACTTTTGAATATCGTAAAATGCCATTTGGTCTATGCAATGCTCCTACCACATTTCAATGCTTGGTCTTGAACATCTTTCAACAGCAAATCGATAGTGGTGTAGAAGTCTTCATGGATAAATTTTTTACTTATGGAGCTACATTTGAGCAAGCCCTAGACCACCTTGAGTAAGTGCTAAAATGATGTGTTGAAACTAACTTGTGGCTCAATTGGTAGAAAAGTCACCTCATGGTCCAAGAGGGTATTGTATTGGGGCACAAAATATCGTAAGAAGGAATTGAGGTGAACCTTGAAAAAATAAGGATCATACAAGGAATAGCCCACTAGTCAAAAATAGTTAAAGATGTTCAATCATTCCTTGGACACACTAGCTACTACCGACGATTCATAGAGAATTTCTCTAAGATTACAAAATCATTGGCAGAGCTAACAAAGAAAGATGCTCCCTTTGTCTGGACTACAAAGTGTGAGAAAGCATTCCAACGACTGAAGGAAAAGCTTGTAGTAACCCTAATCCTATAAGCACCGGACTAGTCCAAACTATTTCACATCATGATGGATGCATCAAATTATGCTTTGGGAGTTGTGCTGACATAGTTAGATAACAAGAAACTACATCCACTATGCTAGTCGAAGCATTGTGGATGCACAATTGAACTACATCACTACAGAAAAAGAATTGATGGAAGTGGTGTTTTCTCTAGAGAAGTTCAGGAACTATGTGCTTGGATACAAGGTGTTTGGTGCACACATATCATAGTGCCATCTACTTCCTAATGAACAAGCCAACAATGAGTCCCCCTATCATACAGTGGCTAGTGATCTTGCAAGAATTCGATCTTACAATGGTAGATCAAAAGGGCACTGAGAATGTGGTCATTGATCACTTGTCTTGGTTGCGATGGGATGACAAAAAGGAAAAAAGTTCATTATCTAATATGTTTCTTGATGAACTCCTCTTTGCTGGAGGAATAATTCAACAAATGTCCAATGAGCCAAAATGGTATGATAACATTATCACCTATCTTCTCACTTAGGATATCCCACAAGGGTTGGACCACTGAAGGAAACAACAATTTATTCACTAGGTAAAGCACTTCATGGAGATCAATGGACACCTCTACAAGGTGTGCACCAATGGCTTGGTTCATTGGTATGTCCCTGATGCTAATCAATTATGTGTGCTCCAAGATGCTCATGAAGGTCCTTGTGGAGGACACTATGTTGGAAGATGCACAACCATTAAAATCTTGATGGCAAGGTACTATTGGCCAACACTCTTTAGGGATGCTCACTATTTCATTTCCTCTTGTGAACAATGCCAACAGGATGGTGGAATGACTACTCGAATGGAGGAACCTTAACAATGGATTCAACCATTAAAACCATTCAACATTTGGGGCATTGATTTCATGGGTTCCATCATGCCCATGTCAAATGGAAAAGCATACATCATAGTTGTTGTTGACTATTGTACAAAATGGGCAAAAGCAGTAGTTATCATCAATTGTACATATTTTACCACTACTTGGTTTGTACAACAAAATCTTGTAAATAGGTTTGGTGTGCCATGTGCATTGATTTCTGATAATGGAACTCATTTTATAGGTACTACTTTTCAAAAGCTCATGTAATGCTTAGGAGTTGAACATAAAATCACAACACCGTACCATTCCCAAGCTAATGCTCAAGCTGAGGTTACCAATAGGGAAATCACAATAATACTAACAAGAACTATTAGCAAGTATAGAAAGGATTGGAGCATAGAACTCAATGATGCCCTTTCGGCCTACCGCTCAACTTGGAAACTTCCTATAGGCTACTCTTCCTATGAGCTTGTGTACAACAAACTACCAAAACTTCCTATTCAATCTAAACTTTGTACACTTTCAATGACTTGTGACCTTGACCTTGACTTAAGTCGAGCCCCAAAAAGAATGATTAATGAATCTCAACTTGCTAGATGAAAACCAATTAGTGGCTTTATCATCTAATGAGTTGCACAAGGCTTATAACAAAAAGTGTCATGACCTAAAAATTAGAAAAAGCTAAATTTCAACCAAGAGATAAGGTTCTCTATTGGAACCCAACATACTTACCTCAATGAACTAAGTTCCAGACATTGTGAAAAGGACCTTATATCATTTATTGATGAGCAGTGAGGTATCCCTATGCTTAACCATACGAATACGAGCGTCCATGCACGATCTGGGTGAATTCCAAGGACTAAGTGCTTATGCACTTTTGTGGAACAAGGACGGGTTAGTCAATCGTTGTCTTCCCAAGCTTACTTGTATAGCACGATTGTATGGTTAAGTAAACTTGACGTATATGATTTTTATATATTTTTATGTTTTATGGCGTAGTGCTACAAAAGGAGGAGAGAGATAACTAAGTAACTAA
The DNA here is from genome assembly GCA_015680685.1 of Gnetum montanum. Lineage (NCBI taxonomy): Eukaryota > Viridiplantae > Streptophyta > Gnetopsida > Gnetales > Gnetaceae > Gnetum > Gnetum montanum. The sequence continues at coordinate 47,482 of MNCI01008880.1, read as the reverse complement.
TTTAATTTAACTACTCAACTATGCTTTAACTAGTCCTAACACCAGCATCTGTTCTCACTTGCCGTACACATCCTGAACTAGTGCAACACTGCAAGGATTACCAAACGCTAATCCTTGCGAGGTTACTAAGCATTACACACATGCTCGAAGTAATCATACTAAGTGTGCTTACTTATGCGAGTTATAGGGTGAGAGAGAGAGAACATTAATTAACTAAGGAAAGCATTAAATAACTACAATTAACATTAATTAATCTATTCTGGATGTTGCAAGGTTTATCACAAAGTTCATCTTTATTGTCATACACAAGGTGTGCTCAAGTACACAATGCTCGAATGAAGATCCGTTCACTTTATGATTCCTACTGCGGGCACACAGAAATAATTCTAACTCTGAGAGGGAGAAAAGGCAAGAGTTTGGATAAGGGGCTAAGACTAATTAACAAACTACTCAAACCAAGTGTGCCCACTCTTATTTATAGGCGACAAGATAGGCCCCGATATCGAATGCCCGATATCCCTTGGAAAGCCCCGATATCGCGTACCCAATATTGCAGTTCATCATTTATGAAAATTTTCCTTTAGTGGCCATGATGATCTATAAACCTGAGAGCCCAAATAAGAACTAGCTATTCAACATCTAACAAATTAAACCTTTCCATGAGCATACACCAACTAACACAATAAGCACCTCATTCGATGGACAATTACACTCCATATTTTGGATCTCCTCCTTTCAACTTAGTCGTGGAGGAGATGGCTAACCATGCTAACCATTCAAGTAGCTCCTTAGTTTTTTAACTTTTTTTTTGTTTTACACATTTTTCATTTTCCAATTTTTTGTTTTACATCTTTTGGTTTTTATGTTATTAATATTTTCTAATTTATTTTTTTACAGCATCCTTGGTACATTTGATATTTCTTTAATAATTTACACTTTCTTCTATATTTTCTTTTATTTGATGTGATTTTCTAAATTTTTGTCAATAAGTGCTAAGTACATTTGTAATGTGTTCCTTGATGGTGGTATGTACTATTTTTGTTATTTGATTATTGGTGTATGATTTCTAGCTTTAAACTTCGTTACAGATAATTATGACATGGTTTTTTTTCATGTAATAGGCAGTGAGTCCACAACATTCACCCATCCACACTCTATGGTTTTCCTTGTTTTGGAAATATGTATTCCCTTTTTCGTTAATAAAACCTGAATAAATTTGTGACTTTGATAGTTTTCAAAATTGGGAAGTATTGAAAGGTTTAAATAGGGTGTGGCTTCAAGGGGATTTGGTATTCTTTGTACTTTTCTATTTGCCTAGGTGCATGTGTGTTTCCATGAATTTCTTACTGTTCCATGCCAATCAATAAAGGAAGTTAAATAAGTCCTTGCATGGTGTGGTTCCCATTAAAAAAAATGATGAGAATTCAAAGCACATCCCTTGGACAAAATAAATTCATACATCCTCATATGGTGTGGTTCTCATTAAGAAAAAGAAAAGATGAGGATTCAAAGCACATCCCTTGGACAAAATAAATTCATACATCCTCGCATGGTGTGGTTCTCATTAAGATGAGGATTCAAAGCACATCCCTTGGACAAAATAAATGTATGTGTCTTTGCATGGTGTGGTTCCCATTTCAAAAAAAAACAATGGGAATTCAAAGCACACCCCTTAGATAGAATAAATAGGCTACAAGCACTAGTTATGAGACTTGTCTCCTCTAACTAAGGCCCTTCCTCAATTCCTACTTCTTTTGTAATTTGGAATGGTGGTTGTTCTATGGGAGCACTCTTGTGTCTTAGGGGATGGATTGGTCTTAAAATGTTGATGCAAGGTCACTGAAAGTGGTTGGTTTTGGTCTAGACTAAGGATGGATCCTATTAAGTCATTTAACCACAAAATCCACAAGGGACTTCATGTGACTATAAGTAGGAGCACCATTCCACAGACTCTCTCTTATCCATCTATACTTTCCATGTTCCACCTCACTACCAGTTTCATGTTTTGGTTCAATGTCTTGGTTTGATGTGTCAAAATTCTTAATTATGTAACAATTAATCATCCATGGAGCCCATGGACTCTTTGGTTTGAAGTTATGCAAGGGCATAAAATGCCTATGCCTACTTTGGGGAGGACCCACTTGCATATCTTTTGGCTGGATCAGTTAAGTTCTTTACCCTTAGACATTTTTACAATCAAATTCTTTCTATTTACCCCATCAATGACATCTAATTGTACACATCTTCACAATAGTTTTTAGTGAATTTTTCTTTTCATTTTTGTGAATTATTATGCCCTCATCAAATATTTCCTTGTATTGAACTCTCTCAAATCTAATGGAGTGCTTATCTATTTTACCCTATTTGTCAGCCTTATTGCTAACACTATCAAAGAAACCAGTCTACCAAAATCACATCTTAGCCAAGTGTAACAACTGATGAGACAAGGCATTTAATCACTATGTGTTACACATTACATACTAATTCATGATCTTGTTGTGATTACAGTGGAAGGCATGGACTAGAAGTAGGACTATCTTCACCAAGGACGATGCAGTAGTATTACACAATGAGGACCATTCGTGATCGAAGGATTTCTTCTCTCTCTCTCATTTTCCTACTACCAAGAGATGTTGGATGTCAATATTCTCTAGAGTGTTCACTCCTCTTCTCATGAACACCCAATGTTGTAAAAATTTTAATTCTGTACACTTAGGCAATCAGAGTCTATATGTCTATTTCATCTGAGTCAGTTTGTCATGTCAATCAATAATCCCATACCTACCCAATATGTTATATTGTAAAGAACGTCTTCCTCCTCTTCTTCACTCAAGAACAAGTTTTCATTCAATCGTGGGGGTATGATGAATCATCATTTGATGTTGTCCACAACATCACATACATGATGTCGAGGCTTGGATTTGACGTCGGATGTCTGATGTTGGGGTGTATACCCTGAGTTTATAAATACCATGCCTGGGCTCTAGTTTTGGAAGAATTTTCATTAGTTAGTTTTCAGTTTTCAAGCAAGGTAGTGAAGCTCTTACTGTTTCTTCTCCCTAGAGTTAGAATATTGTCTGAGTGCTTGCAAAAGGAGTCTAAAGTGTGTATAGTTCTTTGTTCAAGCACTAATGTACCTAATCATAGTAGTGTGACGGGAATAAAACAAACTCTTTTAACAATCCTTGCAACACTGAGAATAGCTTAATATCTTCCTTATGGCATTTTACTTTCTTGTTCTTTACTTTAATGCATTTGATTAAGCAATCTATTTTTAGCAATTAATGAAAACAAGCACAACCACTTCAAGCATTCATATAGTACTTGGTAACCTAGCAATGCTTAACGTTAGGTAGCCCAATAGTGCTAGATGTGTTTAGGATGTGTTCAGGAAAGTGGGGTGGTTACTTGTGTTAGGCTAGATAGACAATAGAAATTAGTTTTTAATCTACTCTACCCTTATTCTTGTTGTAGGTAATTACCTCTATAAAATATAAAATGACAAAAATTCATATACTTTAATTACACTTAAACCATACCCTTGAGCCTCATAAGTGTACTTGGGAAGACAACAAACGTTCTTAATACCATTTCACTTCCTAGAGGAACTAGTGTATGAGATAACTATAGGTCCAAGGAATTCTATTGGATCATGTGTAATGCCTTAGTGATTCGTATGGCTGGGCATAGGGGTACCTCACCACTCATCAATTGGATAGTAGAGAGAAGAAGTATAAAAATAACTACTTCTAGGAGATATAGGATGTTGTATATAATATCCATTAGGATCTAGTTGTTGATGTGGATATTGTTGCATTGGCAGTAATATCCCCCATGATCATGGTTAGTGCCATTGCTACTGGTTTTGCCCCTATGGTTGAGGATAAGCCCTACTTGGATAATATGGCTATTGATAGGGCTACTTATAATTACATTATGAGTAAGGTAATCATCTAAGCACTTACTTTTTAATAAACTTTGGATTTAGTACACATGCCCTAGACTCTTGTGAGTGGACCCTGATAGGACAACACCACTTAAAATATTCATACTAGCATACTTTGCAAGTAGTATTGTCTTTAGAACTTAAGGTTGTAACTTCCTCTATTGCAACAACTTTTTCTTTGTTTCTATAATTCTCATGTCCATTTTCCTTTTTCTTCTTTATGTTCTTATTTCTATTAAAGGCTTGTTTGGTCTTCTCTTCTACTTTCTTTAGTTCTGTGGAAAATTTTTCATCTACAAAGTTCCACATTTTCTCTACCTTTGTTGCAATATCATTAACCAATTTCTGAATAGATAAATTCTTTTGCTGGATCACATCTTCTAAAGTTTCTTATTCTTGCATTTTATATATCCTCACATCTCTTTTTCTAATAGTTAGATCTCTATTGTACTATTTAATAGATTTTCTTTTTTGTAGCTCTTCTTCTTCTTTCGTTACCTAGTCTAGCAATCTTTAAATTTCATGAGCTCTCATATCTGATAATCTAACTTGGGCATATACTCCAAGGGTCTCTCTTGTTTTGTTTCTCAATCCATTGATGATGTGTCATAGTTGTTTCCTTTGAGAAAATCCATGGCCTAGGCATCAATGTTAAAGTGAAGAGTATCTATCCATTGCTACCTCAAGGGATTCATGTCTCCCTTGTTTTCATCCTTAGTTCTATTTTGTAAAATTTAACACCCTAGAATAAATTTGATATTTTTCATTGAAAAGTTCTAACATGATACTCCATCTTCTGATTAATTCTAGTTCTAAGGATCTATATTAGATTTTTACTTTCTTAATGAGTGTTCTAGGAAAAAACTTTAATTTTTGCCAAGCTTTCTCTATCTTTTGTAGGGTATAGGCATCATGGAAGGCTTGCAAATGATGTTGTGGATTTATGTTATATCCTCTTTCAAACTTTGAAATATTATTCATATCAAGTTGCCTAATGCAACTATCCCTTAGATGCCTCGTAGGTATGTATACTGCTTCCCTAATAGTGATCATACTTCGAGTGGCTAGTAGGAATTCTTCATAGTCTTTGGGTTCATAAGCTCTATTGTTGAAGTAAACTCTTTGATGCTTATGATGATCTATTCTCTCATTCCTAATTTCTCTTTCTTTATCGTCTTCATCATCTTTCACATTTTCAAGATGTCTTCTTTTTATATCAACATGCCTCTCATGATTCCTTCTCCTTTCCCTATCATGATTCCTTATCCTTCATTCTCAATTATCAAAGTCTGTTAATGAGTGTGATGAAGAGGATGGAGGAGTTAGAGAATGGTGCTGACTATTTCTTCTTCTATGATTCTTTGATTCACTGCTTCTAGATCTATTAGAGGTTTTAGATGTTAAATTTCCCCTAAGTCTTGAGTATACCTCATCTATTCTTGGTATTTATTCAATAGTTGAGCATAACTTTGTCTTCATAGGATCTTCAATGCATATATATGATTGGTGTTTGAGAACTGGATTTGTGAGTCTAGTGAGACTTTTTAACTTTATATGACTCATCTTCTTTTTCATTAAGGATGCTCAGTTGTGATGCTTTCTTTCCTTTCTCTTATTCATATCTTACTACCATAATAGCATCCCTTCTTACTTGTGCCTCTATTGGTTGATATGGCCTAGTCATGTCCTTAGTGACTTGATATCCTTCTTGTATGTGGTCATGATTTGATCTTATGAGGGATGATTGAAGAATTGATGGTATTGAACATGCTACTTGCAAGACAATGCTACCCTATAAGTATCTCCACCTAAATTGTTCATCCTAGTGGAAAATAGATGTGAAATTAGGATAATAAAAATCAATATAAGAATATGAGATTCTTGTTTGCATCAGTGCACTCTAATCTTCTTCATTATAATCTCAAGCATTACTTTCATTAAGATCAATAGTAGGTAGAGATTTTACTTTTAATATGAAAGCCATTTTGATATGATTGATGCTTTAGTGTGTGTGTATTTTGAAAAATTATGTTAAGTATAAAAGATAGACTTGATGATACTTCATACAATAAAATGTCAAATATCAACTAACTAGCAAACATTAACACATTGTTGGCACCAATGCCAATGATGAGTGGTTATAGAATTTCAACATTTAATCATACAAGTCACAAGTGTTCACACACGACTAGATCATAATCCATGAATGGACAATGTAAGTATACTAGTGAGTTAATAGTAAATTCATGATCATTGTTTTTACACTTCGAGTTAGCGAGGTGTAAAACATATGATTGACCTCTTAGTGAGGTATATGATAAAATGATGTTGGTTGGTTTTAAGTATGCTAAAAGTAAACATAATGGAAATGATTAGAAATTCTATTTCTAAGTACAATGAAAGTGTAAAGCTATTTTTTCCTATGATAATAAGTATTCATTCTTGGTTTTCCATACATGTCCTATGCTATCGTAATTATTACTACGATTACGAAGTAACTTTACTATTGAGCGAATCAAGCAAAGTCACTACTTGATTGCCAAATAATTATGCTTTACTCTAAAAACCAATTGTACTCATTTTGTCCTACTAATGAACATTGGAATAGTAAATGACTTCATAAAAGTAAACAACATGGAAAAGTAAATCTATTCTATGTGAGATGCTGCAATGATGAAGAATAATCTTAATTTTTATTATCATTCATGACCTATGTCTAGGGACAATCCACTTGAATAAAGACTCTATACAATTGTAATTCACCACATTGAGAATTTACTCTAACTTTAAGAAAATGAATTGCAAGAATTTTGCTAAGTGTTGGGATTAAACTTAATGTTGACATGATAGTGGACTTGTATTTCTAAGCATGACCATGTCCCACTACATTGTATCTATGATAATGTATGCTGAGCTACAATATTACATCTACAATATCGTAGTCCACAATATAAAAGTATTTTATCAATGTCCATATTCCCTCAGATCTTATACCAGTTATAAGTCTAGCTTATAGACTCCTACTTCTAATATAAGGACTAACATAGGAGCATCATTAATGCATCCAATGGGGATCATTCCAACTCCTCTAGGGTGCCTCATCAGTAATAAATCCATATCCTTATGTCAAATCCACATGTCATGTTCAAATCATAATAACATCACAAGCATAGCATAAACAATGTCCACAAACAACTAGTGCTACATATGTCATCCAAGTCCTAGATATCTCATGCTCAACAAAACATATAATCTAACACATTCACATAAAATTCATACTTTGTAAACATAACCTGAATACTTTTAGCATAAGTATTAATCATAGATTTTAGCAACCACTATTATGCAAAAGTAACACCATCATCAAATGTCACATTATAATTACCATGCACAAGATCCAACAAAATCTAAGTTTAGAAATTTCTATTTTTTTAATACACTAAATAGAACATGGACCATAACTTGTAGCATACTTGCAAGGGTTATTTATAAGGAATTGCAACTTGGCTACATCTTGAGCCTATTCATAAAATCAATTCTTTGCTCATCATGATCCTATTGTAACTTGAGTCCTACTTACAACTCACATTAAAAAATGACCATAATCTCACTGCGATAATCTCACGGATGTTCAATGAATTTGCTTGCTAGAAATAGAAAACTAAAATTTTATCACAACTTAGCTATGAACCCATCACAAGTATCTACAAGTCATTCTCTTAGCCTTAATTGCATCATGACTTGTATCCTCCTTTAGAACCCTATTGTAAACTAGCCATGACTTGTTTGCAACTTGCACTCATGATAAAGACTGAATTTTAAGTGACATAGCAAAAATACCAAGTTCATAATAATGCACCCACTTAGCATATAAGCTCCACATCACATCACCCAAGGCCCAGGGACTAGCAATGGAATCTATGTTGCCCCTAGAACCATCAATCAAAGTACTTATATTAATCATTGAAATGACATCCCTTATAATAATTTCACATTAGAGTCAACCACTCACTTATGGAATTTCTAATGAACCAAATACTTGCAAATCACCACATGACACCTAGTAGTCCCATCATGAGGTCCACAAAAATGGATACTGATCTCAAAATATAAAATAGAAGAGAGTAGAGAATTCTACTTGAATCATGGTAAACCTACCAAACCCTAAAATCCAAAAATTAAGGCATCAAAATGTTCCACATGAGGTCATGAGTCCTATGGAACTTGAATCGAATCTTCTTGGCTACAACTTATTCAATAACAACTTCCCAATGTTCTAAGAACCATGAAAATCAACTAAGATTTGACAAAGAATAAAAAAGAGGAAGAAACTAAGATGCATGGGATCAAGAATTTGAAAGGTGAAAATGTATTATATTTTTATTATATAAACCTATTATAACTATTTTTATTTTTGATTTTTATTGTAGAAAGTTTGTTAGGAACATTCCTATCCCCAACTAATATTGAAGGATCCAAATTCCATAACATGCTTACGGGACATCCAAACTTAATATCGTCATAAACTATCCATCACACAACCATGGGACTATATGAACATCATAACTCATGTTAGCTAGTCATACCATATGAACATGCATAACATGCTAAGTATCATGTCCCCATAACATGACTAGCTAAGCAACATTAATATCATACTCAGTATGCACAATTATAGCTCACACTTGAGAGTCATACTTTCTTGATATTTAGTCTTTCCCCATCCTCACAACCTACTAGCCACAAATATCCTATGACACATCTAGCAAGATCAATGTATATAGTCATGTAACAATGAGATGTTGGCCCAGTTATAAAATTCTAATTAGACTATATATCTTAGGTTTTACCTATATTGCAATTATTTTTGGGTTCCAACATCATCCCTCCCCCACTACCCCCACAATTAAGTTCTTAAAAACTATATTATTAAAATATTACATTTGGCTATGTGATCCCATAACTCCGAATAGACTCTATATGCATATTGTCAATATAACATAATATCGTAAGGTTTTATGATGATGGGTTCTAATATCATTTTTTTATTAAGGTTTTTAAATGATGCCTTACAAGATCTTATTATTATATTTTTATATTAGATTAAATATTAAAAATTGATACATTACCTTTACTTTCAATGTTAACATGTTATCTTCTAACAAAAAGAGTGCTTGCAGTATTTGATTTTAAACCTCAATCTCATTCAACAAGGGCTACTTTCAAAGACTTTCTATTTTATTCCAAGATTCTTGATGAAAACATGCATCGCAAATTACACATCCATGAAATAGTATAGGTTGTAGAATTGTTTAAAGTAAATCCTTTTAAATTTTTAAGATCAAATACTATGATTTAAATATAAATTTTCAATGAATACTATTTTGTTGGGACAAGGTTAGGATGATGATCACAAGGATGATATAAATCTTTCTAGTAATTTGCAATATGCGATATGCAATGCTTCTACTTATAATTTCAATAGCATTCTAATCTTGAAGATATATATTTATTCATAATCATAAGTTGTCAATTTAGCTAGAAAGTATAATTTCTCTTATTGGTTCCACAAATTTGATAATTTTGAATTTTCAATATTTATAGAAAAAAATTAATTATGGTAACATTTCTTATAATCCTTTATCTAAATTTGTAATTAGAACTACATCATTTGCAAAGATTAAAAGTTCGATCCATGATGAATCTACTTTAATAGCATAATTTTTAGGCACCTATTTATTTAACTCTTTCAGTGCATCAATAAAAATACTTAGCAATGTTGTTGAAAGAAGACAAGTTTTTTTTGTAGTTATTTCATATATTAATTAAAAATTATTTGTTAATATTATTGTTGAATGACATTAAATAAAATATTTCTAACATCATTTTTGATATACCTTCCATAAACACTTTCTATCATTCTTAAATGAAATAGTTTGGCAAAAATAACAAAACATAATGTTTCATTTATTTTTTTATTTTTTTATTTAGGGTAATATTTGATAGTAACTAGATGATCTATTGAAAAATTCTTTCTTTTAAATCTTCCTTGCAAGATTGCATTGAAATTAGTTTTTTCTATCTAGCCCCTTGGTTTTTTTCTAGAATGGTATCTAGCAATTTGGTAAGTTACTAATCATGATGAATATATAATGATATAAATATCATTTATCTTTAAAAACATAACTTTTTGGATCATCCAATGTCTATTTAAATAATTTTGAAGTTCTTCATTAAGTAATTTATACATCTTTGACCAAACTAATTGCATATCATATTTTGATAATCCAATGCACAACATTTTTGCATTTAGTACTCTTTATAGGCTAATTTTTAATTTTATTTATCATTTCATAATATTTAATTTACAAAATATATGAGTTCACCCAACTAGTTATGGGATTCACTTCATGATAGAGGAGATTTTTATTGAATATTTGAAACTTCACATACAATATATTATTATGTGAAATGAGTTTATTAATAAGAAGTTTTAAAAAATTTTATAGATATTACTTCATCATTTTGGTTGAGAGGCCAACTACTAATCATACTCTAGTAATGATAAATAATGTATATGTTTTTCACAATACTCTAGAGGGCCTATTTATGTAATGCTAAATAATATCAAAATCTAGAGTCCATTTACAAATGATCATATTGCATGCTTATATATAAATGATCCTATATCTAGGGCACTCTGCATCATTATAATGAAAATCAAGGAAAATAAAATATCCTTGAAGTGGCTTTTGTAAAACAGTGTAACTATATGTACACCCCAAAACATATAGGCAACATAATACTATAAATTTGAAGGTAGTAAACAAAAATATTCAAAGTACATTACATGGGGGAAGGTGTTGGAATCTGAAATAATTTAACTATAGGTATACCTTAATACATATAGCAAATAAGATATATTTGAAAAATAATAGAAAAATATAACAATGTCTTAAGTATGGAGGTGTTGTTGGAACCTAAAATAATTGAAACATAGGTACAACACAAGATTTATAGAAGTTTATAACTTAGTGCTACCTAGTAGAATTGAACTTCTGATATGGGGTTACCATGTCAAGATCCATACCACTAGGCTCACACCTCATTGTTACAATGTCTTAATTGTAACTTGAATTAATAGCCTCTTACCTAACCACTTAACCACTTATTATTAACAATAGAACAACCTTCTAATTGTAGGGATGTCTACTCATGTATATAATGTTATATTTAATATTTTGAATAATCAAGAAAGGAAAATTAATTATTAGTAATGAGGATGGTCTCAACCCTAACAACATTTACTTAAACTTAAAAGAGTAAAGGAACTTGAGGTGGTAATAGAAAGCTATAGCAAAACACCAATATTTATCAAAAAATAATGAGATGTTAGCTTAGTGGTAAAGACTCTTGATTTGGAATTTCTAAGTTAAGTTTTCAATTCTATAGAGTTATAAAGCTAATTTGACTATATGTCTTGAGGTTTAATATTTTTTCCCTCCACTTCCACCTACCCTACCTTGCCCCATCCCATCCCCAAACATTTATAGAAAACTTAGATTCTTAAAAAATTGATGTATCACTATGTTACTATTTAATCTTATGTTAAGAATCTTTACCATTATTTATAGCCTACTTGTTAACATTAGTTTTGATATTTGAATTAACATTATTCTTATTAGATAAGAACATATTTTCCTTATGAGTTGTTTTTCTGGATAGATTAATACTTTTTATAGTACAAGATGATATCAACTTGTTTTTTCATATTTTCAACTTCAGATTATTTTTTCTATCCTTAACTTTAACATGTTATTTTATTCTTAGCATTTTTTCTTCGGCAATAAAAGATAAGCACTAAATAAATATTCATCATAATGATAAGTTGCAAAAATTAGGAAGATTATAATATGTAATTGAATGAATGTAAGTTTTCATACTTACTTGCAATACCAATTCACTTATTTAGTTAAGAAGATTGATTTAAATAAAAAAATATCTATGAGAATCAAATGATATGGAAATAGATTTCATATGCTCAATGGAATAAAGAATATTAACAATTTGTTGCTCAGCTTTAGGAAAACATGCCTTGTTGGTGGATTGAAAGTTATTTTTCTCTAGAATAGGGGCTAGAGGAGTGTGGAAATCCTTATGGGTTTCTTGCTATTACAATTGATGAGCCGTGATATCGTGTACACGATATTGCATCTGCCACGCGATATCGCAAACGCGATATCACGTCCTGCCTCATCTTCTATAAATAAGAGGTGATGTCCTTTGTTCATGATAGTTAAAATTAGACCCTTAGCTAGATTCTTGTAGTTTAGTCATTCCAGAGTTAGAATTATTTTTGTGTGCCCGCAATACAAGTCATAGAGTGAACGGATCTTTATTTGAGCAATTTGTACCTGAGCACAATTTTGTGTATGGCAATAAAGACGAACTTTATGATCAACCTTGCAGCATACAGATTAAGCTAATTAGTAATTAATTATTGTTTAATGCTTTCCTAGTTAATTAATATCTCTCTCAACCTTCAACCCCCTTAGTTAAATACACTCAGTACGACCGCTTCGACCATGCGTGTAGCGCTTGGTAACCAAGTAACAATTAGCGTTTGGTAATCCCAGCAGCGTTGCACTGGTTCAGGATGTGTACGGCAAGTGGGAATGGATACTAGTGTTAGGAAACTTTAGAACTTAATTAATGAATAGTTAATGTAAGTTAGCCACTTAGTTCTCTCTCCCTCTCCTTTATTAACAGAAGACATAAAAAATACAAAAGCTATAAAAATCATATACCTCAAGCTTACTTAACCATACAACCATGACAATACAAGTAAGTTTGGGAAGATAGCGAACTGCGATCTACAAGTAACTATTTAGATACCACAACTAGTTCGTCTGCAGAGTTCAACCGAATCATGCGTGAAATGCTCGTATTCGTATAGTTGAGTGTAGGGGTACCTCGCCACTCATCAACAATCATTAACAAAGGATGTTGAACCCAAAATATATATATATTAAAAATAAAAATCTAGAGTTCAAAAGCAGATGGGTACTATAGAGATGAGAAACTTCAAATCACTATATTTGATATGTCTTTTTAGGTTATCATCTTTACAACCACTCTCAAAAAACCTTTTCTCTGGGGTAGGAAATTGGACATTCTATGAAAAGATGAACATTGGGTGGAGGGGGAGGTAGCCCCTACCCTATTAATAGAATCAACATTATCAAAAGATATTATCTACATATCTTGACCAATAACTATTAATGAATTATTAGCAATTAAAATATCATGAACATGTTGTTCATTCTAAAGATTTGGCATGCAATCACTAATAGATAGACTTCCTTGATGTTTTTTATTATGAAGAACTAGTTGAAAATCATTTAAATCAATAATAGAATTTTGTGAAACCTGGGGAACATATATTTTTTATCCTTAGTCATTGAAGAATGTTTTGAAACTGATTTCATTGAAACCTTTCTTAAAGATATATTTTTTTGAACAACAGTAAAAGAAAGGGATGTGCTAACTATTGAAACATTAGTAGAAGAAATCATCCAAAGATTTGCAACATCTATAGAAAAAACCTTAGTAAGATTTATATCATTTGCAAAAGAAACCTTAGTGGCATTTATAGGAGCTTATTGTTGACATGCTTGCCATGCCTTTTTTGTAGCATAAAAGGATATAAATCAAATATGTGATCTTCTCGATGATAATAGTGACATGACTTTGGAAGGTTGTAATAAACAACCTTTTGCACATAATCAATTCCACTAACACGTAGAAGAATTTCTCTTTTAATTGAATTAAGATTCACTTCAATGATATATTGAATTCTACAAAACTCACTAGTTGCAGCAAGGGATTTTAGAATGCTTCATTGGCTTAATATGAGAGACAATATCTCTTGTAACTTTTTCAAAAATTAATGGAAGATTTGACAGTTCAACAAAACAAAGAAACTTTCAAAATTCAAGACATGCTAGATTAAAAGAAGAAGTCCACTTTCAAATAATCAATAAAGCATGATGATGATTGAAAATATTGATATTAAGGGCCTTAGAATCCACTGTCAAATCAGCAAATTCTACCGACAAAAATGAATTTGACAAATAAAAAGCATGGATAGCATCCAAACCACAATCTTTTCAAACCAAATTTAAATGATTCAAAAAACTTAATGTATGAGGTAAATAACCCAGAATTTGCATAAAAATACAATTTAGAAATTTCTTAAGTAATGGATTCATATAAATCATTAGGTAATTCATAGAAATGAAAAGAAGTAATGGTTCAACGTAAAGAATCACCTACTAAATCTGGTAGCATTACATGTAATATCAATGTTAGACCCCTTGCTACCTCAAATTAATGCTAAAACCCTTGTGGCTGAAATCCTTAACCTATATATATCTAAGTGATGACTGGTTGATGAAGTGTCAAAGTATCATGTCGATGGGCCAGCATCAACGTGGTGTTGCCCAATCAATGAGGCCATGTCGACATGGTGTTTGTTGTGTTTATGAGGCCCTATCGACGCAACTCCACAATATAGTCTATAAATACATGCTCATTTTCCATGTTTATGGCAAGTCTTATCATAGTTCTAGCAAAGCTCTTGTAGTTTTGTCATTTGAGAGTTAGAATATTTTTTGAGTGCCTGCAATAGGAGTCAGAAAGTGTACGGATCTTTATTCAAGCACTGATGTACCTGAGCACACCATTGTGAATGACAATAAAGACGAGCCTTTTGATCAAACCTTGCAACACTTGGAATAGAGTAATGATTTATTTCTACATTTACCATTTTCATTAATTATGGAATTAATTAAGATAAGTAAGAATTTAATTAATTAACTAATTAAGCTAAATATGTTATACAGATAAGTACAACCACTTCGAGCATAACATACAATGCTTTGTAATCCTAGCAATGCTTAATGCTCGGTAGCCTAGTAGTGTTGTATGCATTCAGGATGTGTATAGAAAGCAGAACCAGATGCTTATGTTAGTACAGTTAGTTATTAATTAGCAATCAAATTAGTTAAATTTGTCAATAAATTGAGTTTCAACTTGTTATCAATCGTAGGTGAATAAAATATAAAATAATAAAAATCATGCGCCCCAATTACACTTAACTATACAAATAAGCTTCACAAGTGTAGCTGGGAAGACAACAATCATCATGATTAGATTTCACTTTCTAGAACAAGCATGCTTAGGAACTTAAGGTCCATAAAATTTGATTAGATTACACATGAACACTTGTAATTCATATGGTTGGGTGTAGGGCATACTCACCGCTAATCATTAGTGTCATTGTGGGGGACCTTTAGTTTGTTACGTGTGCTATCTAGGACTTAGTGAAAATTTATTTAAAATCAATTAAATGAACCCTAAATTCATATCATACATCAAAATAACTACAACAATTATAAGAAAGTACACTACATTTCTTGTCTTCTAATCTAAGATGTCTTCTTCTCACATAAGTGATTCTCCATCCAAGTTTGATAGAGTAAATCAACAAGTGCTCCAGCAATAACAAGTGATATATGCTCATGCTAATGAGCATGTACCCAATTTCACCTTTGTCCTACACCAAGATGAACAACTGCAATGGCGAGACATGGAGGGAAACATTGTGTTGCCGCCTGATCGATCCATTCTTGTGATGCTCCACCAAACTCTTATGCGGTTGGGCATCCAAGGGCTTCATGCTAAATATGTTTTGTAGGATAGTAATGCTAGGGATTATCATCTGATCGATGCAAAATGTCTAAGGGATCGACAACTAGAGCAGTGTTATGAATCAATGAAGGGGAAGCAGTCCAATGATTCTCCATTCCTGATGTACCAAAAATATGTTGGAGAATCCTTCTTTGGGATTTTTCCATATAGAGAGACTTCTCACTTTGACTTTGGTGAAGGAAATCAAAACTAAAACTTTCAGTCCACTATACATAATCTTGGTTTTGGTAAGAATGGATCCCATGACAAATGAGGATCCAAGAAGAGGAGTCATGGTAGGGATGCGGGTAAGTAGTATGATCATGATTGTGGTTGCGCCCACTAAAGAGGGAGTGGCAGGCACTGTGATGATGCTAGTCCTCCTTCCTCTTCATCTTCATTATCTTCTTCTTCCTCTTCTATCTCTAAACACAATTGTAGGAGATGCAATCATGATGGAGGTGATCGATGAGACCAAGATGATCATAGGGACCATTGGGCAAGTCAAGATCTAGGGCATAGGCATTTAAGAGAGGTCCATCATCATGAATGAAGGGGTAGAAGAGGGTATTATACACACTAAGATCATGGCTACAATGAACGTTTACTTGCCACCTAAAGCATGCTAAACATCATAGAGATAGTGAGAATTCTAACAAGGCATGTGAAAGCTAGAAGGATCAAGCGATTGGATATGAACAACATCCCCAAGTTTGAGGGGGGATATAACTCCAATCCACAAAATCATCTTTAGGCTTTTCAAAATGCCTATTCCTTATAAAACATAGAAAAAAATTGGCAAAAGCTTAAGTTATTTCTGAGGACACTCATCAAAGAAGTAGAAAGCTTGTATTGGTCCTTGGAGCTAGAATCAATCCATAAATGGAGTACAATGCTTGAACTATTCCACAACAAGTATCAAATGTACACTCAAGTATCTAATCTGACAAGGTAAATCTAAGGGTGGAAACAAGAAATACATGAGTCCTTGGATGTCGCCATGGGTAGATATTATTCCTTATTACATTGATGCCCTAGCCATGGTTACTCTTAGCAAGAACAACTTTGCCACATCATAGATGAGCTTTGCTTTAAAATGAGAAGAACTCTTGGGATCTATGCCCAAGGAAGACTATTAGAGTTAAGAGCCCATCAAATCCAAAGGTTGATCAAGTAAGTAGCAAAAGAAGAATAAGAGTTGGGATAATTAGAAAGTGTTAAGAAATATAACAGGGATCCTTCCATTAGAAAAAGGGAGGTCTAATTTTGTGATAGTGAAGAGGAATCACCACTTGAAGAGGTGGTGAATCAAAAAACCTTACTGATTCAAAAATTTACCTCTAAAATTTTGACTAAGATAGATTAGTTGTGGGAGTCTATGGACAATATATTTCAAGCTATTCTAAAAATTGCTAAAGAGTCCAAAGAACAAAGTAGTGATTATGACCATAGGAGGTGAAAGGAAGCTGATTGTGTCAATCAAAGGGATAAGGGCAAGATTCCTACCATAGAGAAAATTTTGAAAACTAAATCAAATGATGATGGTGTGTGTGACATCTACCAATATGAACAACCTAAGGGATGTTGTCCTATCATGTCACACTTATAGGAGTCTGGGGTGTATGCTCTGAATCCATGACTAGAAAAAAGACAAACACCTAGAAGACTGCATTATCCTCAAGGCAATCCTAGGTAATTCCATCAACAACAACAATATTGTTCAAGTGGAACTCCACCAAAATTGTATGAAAAGTACCAATAGTGGCAACACCCACATTTGTGGGAGATGCCACCACCAAGGTAGCAGTACCCTTGTAAACAACTAGATCCATATGGGTATTATGTTCAGCAACCTTTGTTTCCATGTGACTCTTTAAGTCACATTTCTGCTTTCCAACATCACTACTATTCTTTTGAATACTATAGAACTCATTCTTCATATTCCAAGAGGGATACCACATTTCATTCTTATCTTCCTCATGTTCCTACACTTGTTCCTCCATCCTCAACATAGCTACCACTTTCTCCATCCATGCATGGTGAAATTCCAGCCTAGTCGTAGTAACGCAATGCTACCAGGGTCATCAATTTAAAACCAACTAATCAACCAAGTGGTTTGGAACCTCATCTCCATAAAAGACCATTTTTTTGACCCAACAGCCCTACTAAGCCCTCACAAACTTAGGTGGTTAGTCACCTTACTCCTACCTCATCCTTTACAAACCATTCCATCAAAAACTTTTCAAACCAAATACTATCCAAAATACATATTGTTATGCTTGCTCATGCTGTATCTGATTGGATCTAGGCTAGCAACCTTACCAAGAAATTAGCTAATCTTAGAAGTCCTCTTATTTATTTACAGCTTGCTAGGAATGAACCACGTAAAGCTCTTTTTGATTCAAGGTTTGGTGTTAACTTAATTCCTCATGAGATGTATACTTCCTAGAACTTGTTTTCTCTCAAGAACAGTAATATCCAATTAGCATTAGTAGGCTAGTCCATTATTATTCCATTGGAATTTGTAGAAGACATTGTAATCACTATTTGTGGGTGGTCTTATCCTATCGATTTCTTAGTAATCAAGGTTGAGAATTGTAAGGGGAACTTTCCAATCATTATGAGGAGGGCATGGCTAAGCGTTGTTGATGTGAGAATGGGCATCAGAGATGTTTACCTAGAAATATCTAAGGAAAATGCATTTGGAAAAATCAAAAGAAGCAAGTTCCATGCATCGCGTATAGCAATGCAGGGTGTAATTGCGTGCAGAAACTTTGGTCTATCAAGAGCACATCCATTAAATCATGCAGACAGCTTATCGATGAATCTATAGTTCAAAGTTACCTATATGTAGAAGTCACAAAATAGGAGAGCACTCAATGACTAACAATGGATCTTGGAAGTAGCATACTTTGCATGAAACCTACTAAGAGCCTAACATGTGCCTATGTTGAAGGCATGGATAAACCAGAGCAAGTCCATTACCAACTCTCTAATAATGCAAATGATGATACCAATTGGGGAGAGTTAGAGATCCTTAAGAATTTCTACCTGTTGGCCTGGAATATGCATTCTTGAAAAATGACAAGCAGATCATACTTAATGCCAAACTTGCTCCCAAGAAAAAAGAAAAACTATTGAAAGTGGTTAACAAATGGCCAATAGCCTTTGTCTAGTCATATCCTAAACTCACTGGAATTGATCCATGGATATGCCAGCACCATATTTATACTGTTCCATCCATGAATCCAAGGAGGCAACCATAATAGTGGTTGAATCAAAAATTGAAGCAAATCGTCAAAGAGGAGATCAAGTAACTCCTTAAGGTAGGGTTCATCTACCCCATTGTAGATAGCGAGTGGATTTGCCCACTTGTGATAGTGCCAAAGAGAGGTGGCAAGTGATGGATTTGTATCAACTTCAGGCTATTAAACATTGCAAAATTTAAAGATCATTTTTTGTTGTCATTCATTAATCAAGTGTTGGATACCATATCTGGGCATTTCTATTACAACTTTCTAGATGGTTATAGTGGTTATAACCAAATCTAGATTGCACCAGAAGACCAGGCCAAAACAACATTCACAAGTCTATGGGAAAATTTTGCATATTGAAAGATGTCTTTTTGTCTGTGCAATGCTCCTATCACTTTCCAATGCCTAGTCTTAAGCATCTTTCAATAGCAAATTGGTAGTGAAGTGGAAGTCTTCATGGATAACTTCTCCACTTATAGTTCTACACTCGAGCAAGCCTTGAACCACCTTGAGAAAGTACTCAAATGATGTTTGAAAACAAACCTTTGGCTTAATTGGAAGAAGAGCCTTCTCATGGTCCAAGAAGGCATTGTACTAGGGCATAGAATTTCTCAAGTAGGGATTGAGGTGAATCCTAAAAAATAAGAATCATCCAAGGAATAAGTTGTCAACTAGAAACTATTAAAGATGTTTGGTCATTCCTTGGACACATTGGCAACTACTGGTAATTCATAGAGAATTTCTCTAAGATTGCAAAACCATTGCTTGAGCTAACAAAGAAAGATGCTCCATTCATCTAGACAAAGGAATGTGAAAAGACATTCCAAAGCCTCAAGTAGAAGCTTGTAGAGACTCCAACTCTTGAGCACCTGATTGGTCTAAAATGTTTCATATCATGACAAATGCATTAAATTATGCCTTGGGAGCCATACTTACATAATTGGACAACAAGAAGCATTTTGGGCACACAGTTGAATTACACCACAACAAAGAAAGAACTAATGGTAGTGGTGTATGCTTTGGAAAATTTTAGGCATTATGTGCTTGGATATAAAGTTTTTGTGCACATTGACCATAGTGCCATTCCCTTCCTCATGAATAAGTCAACAGTGAGCCCCCATGTCATACAGTGGTGGGTGATCTTGTAGGAATTCAATCTTATAATGGTAGATCAAAAGTGAACTAAGAATGTGATCTCTAACCATCTCTCTTGGTTACGATGGGATGACAAAGAGGAAGAGAGCCCACTCTCTAATCAATTCCCAGATGAACTCCTCTTTGCTGGTGTAATTAATGAACATATGCACACAGAATTTTAATGGTATGATGGCATCCTCACTTATCTTCTCACTCAAGAATGCCACAAGATTTTGGATTAGAGGAAGAAACAATAGTTTCTTCATTAGGCCAATGCTTCATGGAAATCAATAAACACCTTTATAAGGTGTGCACCGATGGCCTAGTTCATTGGTGTGTCCCTGATGTGAATCAATTGCATGTTCTCCTGGATGCTCATGAAGGACCTTGCAGAGGCCAATATGCAAGGAGATGCATGACCATAAGAATCCTGATGGTAGGATACTATTATCCCACAATCTTCAGGGATGCTTACCAATTTATCTAATCCTATGAATACTATCAATCAATTGGTGGGATGACAACACAAATGGAGGATCCTCAATAATGGATTTAACCACTAGAACCCTTCAACATATGGAGCATCAACTTCAATGGCCCCATCACACCCATGTCAAATGGAAAGGCATATATAATTGTCACCATTGATTACTGCACAAAATGGATAGAAGCAGTAGCTGTCATCAACTATACATCATCCACTACTGTGCAGTTTGTATAACAAACTATTATGAATAGGTTTGGGATGCCAAGCGCACTAATTTTTGACAACAAAACCCATTTTACAAATGCTACTTTTCACAAACTCATGTAACGCTTGGGGGTTGAACATAAATTAACAACACCCTACCACCCCCAAGCCAATGGTCAAGTAGAGGTTACCAATAGGAAGGTCATGAAGATCCTAACAACAACTATTAGCAAATATAAGAGAGACTGGAGCATGAAACTGAACAATGCCCTTTAGGCCTACCACTTAACATGGAAACTCTCTATTGGCTACTATGCCTATGAGTTGATGTATAAAAAACTTCCAACACTCCCAATTCAATCTGAGCTTCGTATACTCTCAATAGCCTATGACCTAGACCTTGACCTAAGTCTGGGATAAAAAGAAATACTAATAAACCTAAATGTGCTAGACGAAAATCAATTGGTAGCCCTATTCTTGAATGAAGTGCACAAGGCATTTAACAAACAATGACATGACCTAAGAATTAGAAGCATCAAACTTCAACCTAGAGGTAAGGTAATCTACTAGAACCCCACACATGTTCCTCAAAAAACCAAATTCCAAACATTATGGAAGGGGCATTAGATAATTGATGAAATATTTCCTTCTGGGGACATGATCAT
Source organism: Gnetum montanum (assembly GCA_015680685.1). Classification (NCBI taxonomy): domain Eukaryota; kingdom Viridiplantae; phylum Streptophyta; class Gnetopsida; order Gnetales; family Gnetaceae; genus Gnetum; species Gnetum montanum. Next base: position 26,038 of record MNCI01008880.1, on the reverse strand, counting down.
ATACAAATTTGAAAGCCTAGAAAAGAAGTAGTTGGTGAACATCCAATAGGTAAATCCTTTCCAAGAGCCCAAGTGAGCTAGTACAACAAATACCTCAATGGATAGATAACCATGCTCAATTTTTTGGATCTCCTCCTTCCAACTCAATCATGGGGGAGATGGCCATCCATGCTAACCATATACATGGTTCCTTATTTTTTCTACATTTTATTTTATACATTTTTATTTTTTGCAAATTATTTATTTTATACCTTTTTAATTTTAAAACTTTTTTCTATTTTACAACATTTTTTGTTTTACACCATTGTTAGTACATTTAAAGTTTTATTGAATATTTTACACTTTCTTATATATTTTCCCTTTTTTTATTTAATTTTAGTATGATTTTCTAATTTTTGTTAATAAATGTGCTTTGTGCCAATAGGACACAGTGGTGTTGTAGCTATTGCTAATGGTGGTTTACGCTTAATGATTTTGTTTGCTAATGTCTGGTTTCTATTTTTGAATTTTTGTATCCATGGCTAAGACATGATTTATTTCTCATGGAATAGGTAATGAGTCCATGTCATCCACCCATCCACAAACTTTATGGTTTTTCTTGTTTTGGAAATTTGAGGTCCCTTTCATTAAATAAACCTTTAATAAATTTGTGACCTTGGTGATTTCCAGAATTAGGAAGGATTCAACGGTTTGCACAAGGTGTGACTTCAAGGGAACTGAATACTCTTTGTACTCTTCTACTTACTTCAGTGCATGAGTATTTTCATGGATTTCTTACCGTTCCATGTTAACCAATAATAGGAAGTGGAATAAGTCTTTGCATGGTATGGTTCCCATTCAAAAATTCCAAAAAGAAAAAAGAAAAAACAAACAAACAAACAAAAATAAAAGAAAAAAAACATTATGGGAATTCAAAGCACACCCCTTAGACAAATGAATGGGCTACAAGCAATTGTTATGGAACTAGAAAGACATGTTACCCGTGCCTGACGGTCCCCTCTAACTAAGGCCCTCTCTCACTTCCTATTTCTCTTTTCTTCTCTTTAGAGAATGGTGGTTGTTCTATGGAAGCACTCTTATGTCTTAGGGGGGTGGATTAGTCTTAGAGTGGTGATGCAAAGTCACTCAAAGCAATTGGTTTTGGTCCAGACTAAGCATGAATCTTCTTAGGTCATTTAATTACAAATCCACAAAGGACTTCTTATGATCTCAATTTGGAACTCCATTCCACCTTCTCCATCATCCATCCATGTTGCCCATAACTCACCTAACTACTGGTGTCCTTGTTCTTATTCAGTTTCTTTGCCTAACGTACTTGAATTCTTTGGTTGAATGTTCTGGGTTTTGGTCCTTAACTTTCATAAACCATTAATCAATTATGGGGCCCATGTACTCCTTAGGTTAAGGTTATGCAAGGGTAAACAGGGCATGTGTTGTTATGGAGAGGATCCACTTACATGCCTCTTGGTTGGGTTCATTAAAAATCTTATCCTTAGATATTATTGTAATCAGAATCTTTCATGCATCCATCTTTTGCATCCGACCATGTGCTCCTTTAATAATTTTCTTTAATTCAAATATTCTCCATCAATTTTTTAAATTTTTGAGCTTTCAAAGATCCTCTTCGATGCTTTCATCATATTCTTGGGATTCTAGGACTCCATGGACCCCAAATTCATTCAAAAATTCCTTGTATTTTTCCAAATATTCAAGTTTGAAAATTTTGTTTACAGATCCCATAAACAGGGCCTTGTCGACAAAGTCCATGTGTATATGAAGCCTCGTATATGTGGCCCCATCGACGTAACACAAATATACTATATAAATGCACTACCCTTCTTAGAAATTTTCTCATTGGCTCACAAATGTCCAAGGAGTTTTTGCAATTTTCAAAGCCTAGAACCTTCCAGAGCCCATAACTTTCTAACCATTTATTAAAATCACTCCGTTCTTTGACTTGTAGCTTCCAAAGGTAAGCCTTTAGTCATGGGGGCTACAAACATGCTGTTTTTGACAAAAAAAAATTTGACATTTTTCTAACTCCTACAAAATTTTAACTAAGGAATTATCATTAAAAAATCAAATTACAAGAGTTAAACCTTTCCAATGAGCCTCGATAATACTTATAATAAAAAATTAATTAACTAATAAAATAATAATAAATTAATCAATTTACCATGGTCCAATCGTAGCCAAGTGTAACTAATTAACGAGATACAGTATCCAAAAATTTTAAGCTACGCATTATATCTACTAATCCACAAATGTGTTGTGATAGTAGATGGCACCAAAAGGCAAACACACATAAGAAGGAGGACCATCTCAACCAAGGGAAAATGACCAAGAATGGGAAGGGGCCAAGAACCAACCTAGGAAGAAATAATTACAACCCATGCCATAGGACCTCTTAAGGAAGAGGTCGAAGTGGACTCTATTCATTAAATTCTAGAATAGGTGGTAGCAATAGAACATTTCCATTAGGAAGAAGCACTAGCTCAACAAGCAAACCTTGAGGTTGCCTTGATGGAAGCCTAGCTGAACCAAATCAAATCAAGGGAGGTCTAGAAGATAGTGCTTCAAGAGTTGAACTTTAGATCTTTCTTAGAGTAAGCACCTAAAGAGGTACAGGACCAACTAAAGGCCTCTCCCATGTGGCCAATTATCACTTCCAACGAGGAGTGGTATATGGAAGAGACGTTCTTATTTTAGAACAATAGGCAAGCTAGTTCTTCAATGATCAAGATCAAGGACATTTCAATGTCCTACTTAATGCAAGCCATTGTAGAGGCACTTAGGTTGCCTGAAATGAGGAAAAATGTCATCAAGATTTTGATGTAGGTAGATTCCAGCATCAAAAAGGAATGGATTCAATGGTGCTATGATGTTGATCGCAAGGACTATGACATGCTCACACCAATAGATGGAATTCATTACAATATTACGACCTTTCACCTAAATCCCACAATGAGGCCTAGCAAGATCACTGCCTTTTCTACCCATGTGTGTGCTACTCTGAATGGAAGATTCCTAGTCAACCTTCCACAGCTAATCTATTTGAAGATGAAAAAGCAGTTTAAGAAGAATGAACATGGAAGCAAGGCATTCCCCTTCCCATGCCTCATCAGAAAACTATGTCGAAGGGGAGGAATAGTTTGCTACAATAATAATGTTGTTCGATGCACTCCAACCGCTAATTAGGTAAAGATGATGAAGGACAAACCTCTTACAATAATAATCTAAGAAGAGGAGCAATAGCCACCATCTCCCCTTACCACTCAGAAAATAGTGTCAGATGTCACTACAACATTCCAACGGTTGCAGGAGTATCGAGAATGGCTCTTGAACGAGCAAGAGTAATAGGTAGGCATGAGTGGTGGAGATCCATCTATGTATTGACCCATAATGAGTCACCTAAATGAGGTGGCCCAAATAATTAGCCTGATGGGGAAAGGTGGAACCATTTTCTCTACCCAATGAATGTAGTTATCTATGAGGTCAAATCTTGATGCCAGAGAGGTAACGGTACCTCTCTTAGAATAGTAGCAACTCTTAGATATTTCTGGGAATGCTATGACCTTTTCAATATGCTTAGAGGAGGGTAAGGAGGCAACAGTACTAGTGATGCAACACCCAGGGCAAAAAATAGTAGCTAAGATGGTTGCTGACAAAATCACCAAAACACTCAATGCATCTATAGTATCTATACTAGATGTCATTGCATTTAAAGATGTGCAAACATCCATATGAACCATATGAAGTAGATTAAATGGAGCACAACATGAACAATTGTTAGATCGAGTCATAGGAATCAAGCAACCATGTTTGGATGTCTTTAAGCTTTCAGATAATATAGCTGCAACCTAGTGAGAGCTACTAGAGGTAAGGGGCAAGAATATTATTTTGAAAGGGAAACACAAAATAGCCAAGGAGCTAAATGAATGCTTGGCTACAAAAGTTGCTAAACTAAGAGCCTAGATTGCTGACCCTGCATTTCTCAACCTAGCATTAAGAAGAGATGAAGCTCTTGAATAGATTCATACCAAGTTGAAAGGGGTTGAGGGTGCAATGGAGACGATGATGTTCTACCGATCCTTGGTAGAGGGAATCCAACATAAAATTTAGAAGGCCTTGGATTTGACCCACCTGGAAAATGTGTAGCTAATCACAGAAAATCATCACCTATGAAACATTGATGTGCATAAACAATAGTTGACTAATTTTATCCATCAATAGTAAGAGCAACTAGCCAAAGCAAATACAAAGTTAAGAAGATTGGCAGCTAAGAGCAGAAACCTCTCCATGGAGGAGGTCTATGCCCTTTGCCAAAAGATTGCAACAAAAGTAGCTACCTAGAAATCAAAGGCTCTCAAATTTAAAAGAGTTAAAGATCACTACAGAGATCATGTTAGCCTACAAAAGAAAATAAATGAGAAACGCATTCAAGTGATGAAGGAAAAGGTGAACAAGACCTTCTAGTAATTCCAACAAGGATGCAAATTATGGCAACCCACCATTGATGGGATTGATCAATACAATAAAGTAGAAATTCACCTGAAGGAGTTGCAGATAGAGAAGATGAATGAATATATGGAGCTTACCAATCTTTAGTACACAAGCCTAGCTATGTTAACTATCAGACGACTATAGTTAGAACTAGAAAAGTAGGTGGTCAACTCATACTTGTTGTATGAGGTCGCATTTAAGCACCACAAGGACACCAAGAAAAAGCTTGCAAAGGCAAACACTAAACTCAAGGTTCTCAAGGGTAAATATACTGATCAAAGATCCATTGCCAAGAGCCTAACCAAAAGAATGAATGACTACTAGGAGCTACAAAATGTAGTTAGGGCATTTGCTGTCGAATGCAAACAATTCAATACCTAGTTCATCAATGTCAAGGAGCTATTCCCAGTAAAGCTATATCCAGGGGATATTTCCATTCTAGCCCACATCGACAATGCCACATGGACTATGAATGATCTTGGAGTAAGGAGGAGAAGATGTAGGCATTATTGTATGTTTTTTTACCTTCCAGTAGAGGTAACAGTTGCAACAAGACAACCACAGTTGCCTCAGCCACCACATGCGCTTGAAGTTGGTGAAGGTCCTTTAGAACCTCAAGAACCTCCACCGCTTGGGACTGTTTGATCTTCTCAACCATTTTCATATCATGAGAGGATATGCTCTCCAAATTGAGTAGTCATGTCATTGTATTCAATTTTGTTACATGAACACCACAAATTTTATAATGATATCAATTTGTGCACTTGGGCACTTAAATTTTGTTGTTAGCTTTGTTGTATCAGTTTGTTGTGTTAAATGTCAATCAATAATCCCATACCTTTTCAATTTTGTAAGGAAACTAGAGGATGAGTTTTCATTTGGTCGTGAGAATATGATGAAGCATCAAAGTATCACTTTGATGGGCCCTTGTTGATGTAGCGTTGGTTGTGTTTATGAGGCCTTGTCAATGCAGCTCCATAATAAAGTCTATAAATATGCACTCATCTGTCGTGTTTATGATAGGTCTTATCATAGTTGTAGCAGAGCTATTGCAGGTTTGTCATTTGAGAGGTAGATTTTTTTTGAGTGCCCGCATTAGGAGTCAAAAAGTATACAGATCTTTATTTGAGCACTGATGTACCTGAGCATACCAATGTGAACGACAATAAAGATGATCCTCTTAACCAAACCTTATAGCACTTGGAATAGATTAATGATTTATTTTTGCATTTACCATTTTCATTAATTACATGATTAATTAAGATGAATAACACTTAAATTAATTAACTAATTAAGCTAAATAGATTAAAGACATAAAAATGACCACTTCGAGTATAACATATAGCACTTGGTAATCCTAGCAATGCTTAACACTTGGTAACCTAGCATTGTTGTATGCGTTGAGGATGTGTACGGAAAGTGGGACTAGATGCTTATGTTAGAATAGTTAGTTATTAATTAGCAATTAGATTAGTTAAATTGGTTGATAAATTAAGTTTCAACTTTTTATCAATCATAGGAAAATAAAATATAAAATAATAAAAATCATGTACTCCAATTACACTTAACCATACAACTAAGCTTCATAAGTATAGTTGGGAAGACAACGCTCATCACATTTAGATTTCACTTCCTAGAACTAGCATACTTAGGAACTTAAGGTCTACAAAATTCAACTAGATTGTGCATGAATGCTTGTAATTCATATGGTTCAACGTAGGGTATACTCACCACTCATTAGCAATAGAGCAATCCAACACCCAACCATACAAGTCATAAATGTTTCACGCATGACTAGATTGTAAGCTGTGGACAAGGCAATGTGATTATGCTAGTAATTGGTTTTAATTCAAGACCGTTGTCTTCCCACATGGATATAGTAAAGTCTAAGTGTATAGTTTAGCTCATAGTGAGGTATATGATATGTTGATGTTTTTTGGCTATTTGGCTTCTAGTAAACATGATGAAGTGAAAAGATTTGCTATGTCTAAGTTTAACTAAAATAGTAAACAAATCTATTCTATCCTAAGGTAATGAGTAGTTGGTCTTGACCTTTCATACACACCCTAGGCTTTGTTTAACTACTACTAGGATTACCAAGTACTTTGCTACTGGAAAACCAAGTGATAACACTACTAGGTTACTAAGAAATTATACTTAAGTGCTGGAGATTAGTTGTACTTATCTCACTTAACAACACTAATGATAAAGTGCATGGAAAAGTAAACATTGACTAAGAATACAATAAATATTATTCTAAGTAAAATAGTAAACTAAGAAAATGTTGTAATAGTATGAAATAGCTCAATCTTCATTGCCAGTCACACTTACTCCCAAGTACAAGATGCTTGAATAAAGACTCCATACACTACATCACACTACACTACGAGCATTCACACTTCTAAGTACTAAAGACTAACTCAAAAAAACAAATTACAAGAGTTACACTACTATGAAATGAAAACTTACGCAGATCTGTGTGCCTAAGTGTTGTATTTATAAGTTGGCACGCATCCTGCAATGTCGCATATATGATAACGTAGCTAGTGCTATGATATCATAGTCCTTGAAATTTTGATTTATCATACCTCCCCAACTAACATCGCATCATGTCATCTCTTGGGGTCACAACTGTGAGACTATCACTATTGCAAGAAGTATTGTCACTTGGCATATTGTCCAAGGAAGGATTTTATTCATTGCACTTGTTATTTTTTAAGAAATCCTCGAGAGGCCACCTACCTTCAAGTATGGGTAACATGTCTTTCTAGTGGGATCCCCAAAATTTTATTTTGTGCATGAGTTTTATTTTTATCTATTGCAACCTTACCAGAGGACTACCTTCAAGCATGGGTAACATGTCTTTCTAGTGACATGGTAAGGTAGCACTTATTTTTCTCTTACTTCCATTTTTTGTTAGATCTACAAGATTTTAATACAACCTAAGCAACATGATAGAACTAATACAAGTAATCCAAGAGAGTCCACAAATCCCCTTAATGTCAAACCCTTTACATTTCCACTTGGTTCTTCACTTTTTTATCCAGGCATAATAATCATGAGTTTATTCTTAGTTGTATGATGGAACAAGAATATCTTTATGGCCATGGTAAGAACCTCTTATTAATGGAATTAATGGATGAATGTTGTCATCTTACTATCTAAATAATTAGTCCCGTATGTCTTGATAACGTAGAGAAATCTTCATCTTATTGGACTACATCTTGCCTTATTCATAATGTGTTTATTAGTAATCAGAATTATTTACAAAAAAATGAAATTAGAGTATGAAAGGTATGAAAAAGAGATTAAAACTTGGAAAAAGATGTAAATAAAGAAAAATGTTAAGATAATGGAAAAATGTAAAGAATTGAAAAATGTCAAAGAATATAAAAAAATTAAGAAATGAAAAGTATAAAGGAATGTGAAAATATCAAAGAATGTAAAAAAATGAAAAAAAAATGAAAAAATTAATGAAGTACCTACGGTGTTAGATGGACACCCCCATAACTATCATTAGGATCAATTAAACAGAAGAGAGGACAAGTAGAAGGCTATTGGGTAGATTGGGTAGATTCCTTAGAATATTCATAATAAAGTTTAACTTGTTGGATATTGACCAGAATGGGCTTATGTGGATGGGATGGGTGGTAGATATGTAAGGCACCAAATGGATAAGTGGTGTGAACAATGTATGGTCCCTCCCAAAGTATCTAAAATTTAGCTTCTTAGGATAGATGATTAGGATTATAGTAAAGGACTTTATCAACTGGCTGTATAATTACATGCCTTATCTATGTATCATGCCTAAGTTTGGAGTAATGCTTATGGAATTCACTACTCATGAGTGCTACTAGCCTATTTTGATGTAGAAGATTTAGGTTCATGAGATGCTCCTTTTGGGCTAAGCTCATATTAAGATCAAGTTACTGGTAGTAGCTAAAGTGTGAAGCTCTGCCTAGATTGGAGGCATTGGCAACCTACCATAGACTAACTCATATGGTGAGTACCCTATAGCTAGTTTCCAAGATGTCCTATAGGCACATAGAACATCATTCAATTTAGTGTTCCAATCCTTCCTAAACTAGCTAACTGTCCTAGTAAGTATCCTAGTTATTTTTCCATTAGTCACTTCAGCTTAACCATTTTCTTAGGGGTGATATGGTGTTGTTAGCATATGGTTCACCCCAATTTGTTACATGAGCTTTTTAAATGTAGCATTGGTGAAGTGAGTCTCATTGTCTGATATAAGCATTCTTAGTACTCCAAATCTATTCACCACATGTTGTTGAAGGAATTTGGCAACTATCTTTGCTATATAGTCTTTTACTACTATTGCCTCTGCCCATTTCATATAGTAATCCATAGTCATAATGGTATATGCTTTTTCATTTGACATCAATTGAATGGGTTCCATAAAATCAATTTCTCATATGTCAAAAGATTCTAATGGTTGTATCCATTGTTGTGGCCCTTCATATCTGGCTATAATTCCTCCATCTCTTTGGCATCGCTCAAAAGATTGTGTGAAAGTGTGGGCATCTCTAAATAAGGAAAGCCAAAAGTAACCTACCATCATCAACTTGAGTGTCATTCTATGCCCTACATAGTGGCCATCACATGGACATCTTGTAAGACTCTCTATTGATCATACTTTGGCACATACCATTTGATGAGCCCATTTGCACAAATCTTATATTATCATTGATTTCCATATATCATTTTTCTCTATGAAGGAATTGTTCTTGTTGTTTCCCACCCCATTTAGTAGGGAGCTCTTGTGTTGATAGATAAGTCAAATATTCTATGATTCATGGCTTCCCTATTAAATTTATGGCCTTTACAATTTTAGCAAATAGATCTTCATTGAGAAATTGGTCTAACAAAGGTTTTGCTCAATCTTTAGAATTCCATCTTAGCCTTGATAGATGATTGGCTACCACATTTTCTATTCTCTTCTTCTTAATGATCATGATGTTGAATTCTTGTAGGAGAATGAGCCATTTTATTTCTTTGGGACTAACCACTAGTTTGTTCATGAGAAATCAGATGGCACTATGATCGGTATGGATATAGATTTGATATCTAAGCATGTAATGTCTAAACTTCTTAAGTGCATACACCACTACCATCAGTTCCTTTTCTATTATGATGTAGTTTAGTTATGATTCAATGATACTTCTGTTAGCACAGTGTATATAGTAAGGTCTCTTCTAATCATCTAATTATGTCTGTACTACACCAAGCGCATAGTTGGAAGCATCAATCATGATGTGAAAAGGTCTTGATCAATACAAAGCTTGAAGGATTGGTGTCTCCACTAGTTTCTACTTTAGAGCTTCGAATGCCTTTTCACATGACTTTGTCCATTTGAAGGTTGCATCCTTAATGAGTTCTACAAGCAATTTGGCTAATCTTTGAAAAATTTTCTATGAATCTCCTATAGTATCCCTTGTGACCTAAGAATGATCTCACATCTTTTACTATCTGTGACCTTTGAGTGATATTCTATATGACTCTAATCTTTTCAAGATCTACCTCTATACCTTTCTAGAAGATTTTATGTCCCAACACTATGCCTTCCTAGACCATGAGATGGCTTTTCTACCAGTTGAGCTTAAGATTGGTTTCAACACATCTCTTGAGTACCTACTCCAACTAGTCCAATGCTAGCTTGAAATCAAGCCCATATGTTGAAAAATTGTCCATAAATAATTCTATGCCATTTTCAATTTTTTTCTAGGAAATGTTGAGCATAAGTCTCTGGAATGTGGTGGGTGCATTGTAAATACCAAATGGCATTTGCTTGTAGGAAAACATTCCCCATGGACTGGTGAATGTTGTTTTCTCATGTTCCTTAGGTGCAATGTGGATTTGATTGTATCCATTGTATCTATCCAAAAAACTGTAGTACTCATGTCCTATAATGGTGTCTAGGACCTAATCAACAAATGGTAGAGGGAAATGATCCTTGAATATAGCTAAGTTCAACATCTAAAATTCAATGCAGACTTGTCATTTTCCACCCTTCATTGGAACAATCACTAAGATACTACCCATTCACTATCTGTAATAAGATAGATGAATCCTACCTTTAGCAATTTCTCCAACTCTTGCTTGACTACTTTTATGATTTTAGGATTGAGCCTTCGTTAGGGTTGGTGTCATGGCTTTACTGATGAATTAGTGTATATTTGGTGTTGAAAAATTCTTGGATTAATTCCCGTGATCTCATCATAAGACCATGAAAATGTAGTAGGCCATCTGTTAATCACTTCTAGCAACTTCTTTTTTTGTTCTTCTTTCAAAGTGGCGTTGATTATTATTGGCTTCATACTGTTTAAAAATGCATATTCCAATGTTGTCGGTAGGACATTTAGTTCCAATGGTTCTAGTTCCATTGTGTCTGGGATCTTTAAGTGCCTCTAATCTATCTGTTCTTCTTGATTTATTCGAGGGTAGAAGTGCTTGTTCCTTAATTACTCTAACTTATCTTTTTTTCAATGTACGCACTAATAATTTGTTCCTCTGGTTTCATGTACTTGTAGGATTACGTATCTTAATTTGTGATCAACCACTAGGTGCCTTCTTGGTGTGTAGCTACCGCATACAAATAATTTTGCACACATACTTCTTCTACATAATTATTGCATGCTTTGGTATCATCTCATCTGATAGCCCATATTCTTTGCATGCAATTTCCCCCATTATCATTTTATGCGATACATGGAACTCTTCATCTTTGTATGATGCCAGCTTCATCTTCCTTGGAAATCTCCAAGGACAAGTCACGAATCCCAAGCTTAGCATCAATGGTGCTAAGCCAAGCTCTTTCCATGATAATTGGAAATTCTCCCTTATTTTTCCCCACATGAATGACTAGAAAATCCACAAAGTAAGACTAGCCATAGATGGTTGTAATAACATTATTCACTTGTCCTAATGGAATTGTGATTGAATAGTCTACAAGCTCTAATCAGATGTTACTCTTCTTTAGTGGTAGTAGATTCCAGGCCTAATGCATGTCTTATGAGATTAGGCTCACTCTTAACCCAAAATCAAGTAGTGCTTTGCATGGTTTTTGCCCTACTATCTAAAGGTAATCTAAGGAACTTCTTGGATTAGTTCACTTCTATGGAAGAGCCCCTACCTTTGTCCAATGAGTAATTGTTTACGTAAGCATGATAGTTGTGACATTTGAATTCGATGAAGACATAATCTTATTGTATTAAGGAGGATTTGATGTAGATGGGGTGGAAGTAGATGTGTTCCCCATCCATCAAATCTTTTCAAGACTCATTCAAAAGAATGGTTGTTTACTAGGTTGTGATTCGTATGCAATCACCCCCTCTTGCATACTAACCACCATGGTAGCATTCTTCTATTGCAGTTGTGATGGTAGTTCCCCCTACATTACAGGAGGTGGCATTGGTGGTAGAGGATTTAGGTGTTGATTTGAAGGACCAACTATTGGTGGATGCACATATGAGTTTGGATCTGTCCTTGGAAGTGTAGGTTTGTGGTACTCTATTAGGTAGTATTATGAAGTTTGGATAATAGCATTACCAGGAGAGATTAGATGTTGTACAAAATATCCATATGAATCTAGCTACTGATATGGATACTATTGGTGAGGTGGTGGCATAGCCCACAATTCGGATTGTTGCCACTGCTGATAGTACTATTCTTATGGTTGTAGGAAAGCTCCACTAGGATAGTATATAGGTTGGAAGTTCTGCCTGTAGTTACCTTTAGGATAAGGTAACCTTTTTGGGCATCTGTTCTTTAACAAATCTAGGATTGAGTGCATATGCCCCTGTCTCTTGTAAATGTGTCATTACTTGAAAACATCCTTTGGGATATTCATACTGAGACACAGTACATCCTTCCTCATCTATGGAGCTTATGTTTGAATACTCAGCCACTGCAGCCACTTTGTCATTTTGTCCAAAATCTTTCTTCTTTTTCTTGTCCTTGCCTTTTTCAAAAGCTTGCTATGCTTTCTCTTCCACAATCTTTAAGGTTGTTGTACATCTCTCATCAACGAAGTCCCTCATCTTTACGACTTGTTCTACTACATTGGCGACAAATTTTTGGATCGGTAGAGTTTTCTTTTGGATTTCTTGATCCAAAGTTTCCTCTTCTTGGGTATCATGAACTTATGCATCTCTCTTTCTGATTGATGGATCTCGATTATACTCCTTAGTTAATTCTCCCTTTCTTAACTCAACTTCTTCCTTTGTCACTTAGTCAATTAATCTCTAGATTCAATGGGTAGTCATTTTAGATAATTGGCATTGGGCATAAATCTCAAGTGTCTCTCTGGTCTTGTTTCATAACTGATCTACAATGTGCCTAAGTTGTTCCTATTGTGAAAATCCATGGCCTAGGCATATGTGTAGTAATGAATAGTATCTGCCCATTGTTGCATCAAGGGTTTCATGAGTTGCTTACTTCCATCCTTGGATTTGCTTCCTTAAGTTGAACACCCATGAGTAAGTTTGATACTTGTTGTTGAAGATCTCTAGCATGGTACACCATCTTCTAATTAATTCAGGTTCAAGGGATTTGCACCAACTTTGTGCCTCTTTCACAAGCGTTTATGGGAACAACTTTAACTTTTGCCAATACTTTCAATATTCTGTAGGATGCATGCATCATGGAAAGCTTGAAGGTGGTGTTGTGGATTAGCATTATAGCAACCTTCAAATCTTAGCATGTTATTCATATCATGCCATTTAATACAACTATCCCTCACAGGCCCGGTTGAAATGTGTATAGCTTCTTGGATATTAATCATACTTTGTGTAGCCATCAGGGGTTCATCATCTCGATTAGGTTCATGTTTGGTTGTAGTAGTACCTCCTTCTATGCTCATCCCTTTCGTGATCTCTTTAATCCCTGCGTCTTCTCTGTGCATAACCTTCATCTTCTGTGTTAGAGTACCTTGAATGATGGTCATGACAATCATACATCCTTCTCTCCTCCTATTATGGTTGTGGTACCTTAACCTCCTCCTATCAGAGTCTACTGATGATCGTGAGGATGAAGATGAGGCAGTAAGAGAACGGTGTCAACTTGTTCTCCTTCTATGATTTTGATGTTCTTGTTTGTAAGATCCAATAGAAACTCTTAGCCTTGATTCCTACTTGTGCCTTGAGTCTTTTGCCCCCCTTTTAAGTGTCTCTGCTAGGTTAGAGCGTGATTGATTCTTGATAAGTTCCTTCAATTAGATGATAGGCATTTGTGACTAGAACTCATGATTTTGGTGGAGTTATTCAAGACAATAGGAGAGTTGAGTTTCATTCCTTTGTTTTGTGCATGGCTAGTCTCCATGGCATTATCTCTTCTTAACTACTCATTAGTGGGCTTATAGGGTATTGTCATGTGTTTGGTCACATGATACCCCCCAAGCGCTTCCCTTAGTTTCATTCCCTTGAGAGCAGTTTGAAGCATGATGGATGCTAAATGTTTTGGTGGTAGAACAACATTACCTTGAAGATCTCTCCATCTTAATTATCCATCCTTATGAAAGATGAAGGTAAAATTAGGATAATAAGAATCGTGATGAGCATATGAGATCCTTATTTGCATTGGCACACTCTAGTCTTCTTCTTCATTGATTTTGTCATACTTGAAGCCATGTTGTGGTTTAAGACATTTGTTCAAGTGTGCTTATTTTAGGTCTTTGCTGGTCATCACTCATTACTAGATCCAGAGATTGAATAACACGTACCGGGTATTCAGTATCCTCAGCGTTCTAGGATTTATCTATTTCACCAAATGAACCCAATTTCATCCGGAAGAAAAAGAATATAGAGAATCAAAGCAAAATGAAATTAAAACAAAAGTGCAGTGCCTTCTATTCAGAAGGTTGAAGTCCAAATGCAGATTGGGTGGACTGAATTGGCTATCCTTTTGTTTCGTGGGTCATGCGCACACATAATTCCCACACATGCTGCCACCTCCTTTAATCAAGTTCTGGTGGTTTCTCATATTTTGGGATGTCTGTCTCATCATCCATATTCGACTACATGATTCCTAGCCAGACATGGAACCGGCACGACTAAGATCGGGAATGCCAGAGTGGTTCTCCCAACTGTAATTGCCGTGATGGTGCCAATGCTCTGCAACTGTTTATTATTACTGTTGTTGCCACCACTAGAAGTCAGAGATTCCAGCGACAAGGGTGGCGTCAACAATGCTGGAGAGGACGGGATCGTGGACGCCAGAGCTACCCAGCACGCCTATCATTTTTGGTCTGTAATAATCCGGAATCCGTGGATCCAGACGAATCTGTTCATCATCTCCTTTCATTTCACGTGCCCAGCTCGCAAGGCTTTCTTCGTAACCAAACTCAGAAGCATTTGGCACTCACTTGTGCGTTGATCAGGCAACATTAACAGACGTCTACATCCTAATCCGAGGCTGCGTCTCCAAAGACTCCGTTTCTGGAATGTCATACTCCTCTTGGGCATTGCTCGTTCTCACTTCTCTCGATGAAGCAGCGGCCACGATAGCTGACTGCGATGTCCAAATGTTGTTGGATTCCCATCATCTTGCGGTAGAATGGGCGAGATCGCAAGAGCAGACATGCTAAATCACAACCGGAGAGCCTCCATGAACAATACAACGCTACCGTTTGGCTATGGTGCAAGAGGAACATACGGTGGTAATTTTGGATGCGATGCTTTGTCTTTTAGAAAGAAAAAAATACATTATTATTATTTGCTAACATGAAAGGCCATACGTCCTCATCCTAAGTTCACTTTGTTATGCACTCAATACAACTGAAAAAGAAAACAAAAGAAAACCTCTCAAGTGAATGTGTATATGTAGATTTGATTGATTGTTGATGCAAAATGGAGTGAGAGAGATGTGGATTTATAGATGCAAGTATGGATGATTATTTGTGGTCACATATATATATATAATAAAATTTAAAAACATATATATGGCTGTGTTGTATAAAGAAAGAGAATTCATAAGGTTGGTTATATAATGTCTTATGTGAATGAGACATTTGGCAAATGTAGCACTTATGTTTACGGTAGTTATAATTAACTACCATGGTGGTTGTAACTACTAAGTATGATACTTGGCAATTATAGCATTAATTTTTAAGGAAGTTGTAACTTTCTATGGTAGTTATAACTAAAGTATTTTAATGGTTGTAACAACCCTTAATCTACCATGATGATTGTAACTATCCCAAAGCTACTATAAATAGAGCTTCAAGGGTAGAATGTAGAGGGGGGAGGGAAGAAGATTTGGGAAAAGACATTTGAAGAATTCTTGTAAGGTGGCGTGCTAAAGACATAAATTTGGCTACTTTGTTTTAATTGTGTAAGTTCATTTCTTCCTATTTTGTTTTAGTTACTTAGCTAATAGTTTAAATAGTATCATGCTTAGTATTTAATTATAGGATTTGTCCTAGGTTGTTTTTATAACTATGTTTTTGCACAATATTAGACTCCTATTAAGATTTGCCATAGAAGAGCTTATATTGTTGAAAAGCCTCAAGAACAATTTAATAGTAATGTCTTCACGAAATTGCCTATTTAGAGCATAGAGAATCTATTGACGAAATTGGTATTTTGATGAGATTAAAATAGCTTCTTTATTTTTAAAGTGTATTGCCTTGGTATTTCAGTTAAGAAATTGTTAAGTCTTTTTGAAAGCTTTGTTGAATGCAATATGTGACAACTATTAACTAGCCAAAATAGAGACTTGTACTTTGTTGTTTACGAAACATTTTTGGTAGTATAATAAGATTGTCATTTATAAAATTGCTTATTGAGCTCAAAAGGTTTGGACAATTCGTAGTTATTGAATTAAAAATAGCTTTATTATGAAGTGTTTCCTTGTGTTAGTTTATCTTGCTTAAATATTTGATATTTCACGTAATTTTTTTTTGTTCTTTCTCTTTCTAAGTTCATTGAATCTCGCTCTATTTCTAGTTTTCTTGTAGAACTCTCTCTGAGGAAATTTAGGAGTAGATTGGCATAATTATGCTCAAATGTTTTTGTAAAATTTTATTTGTTATAAGTAATGTACTATAGGGACCATATAGACTAAGTGATTGAACAAAATAGGAATCTTCAACAACTCACAGTATTTGACAAAGTTAGTTGAATCTCTTTTATGATACTTGATTACAGTTTTATACACAACCCAATCATTTCAACATTTGCTACAGCAAACACATACTCATGATTAGTTCATTTTATAACTACTGAGTTTATTTAGAGGTATTTGGACCTTGGTGTTATTAAAGACCAGTGATGAGCCGCGATATCGCGTACGCGATATCGTGGCCTTCCATGCGATATCATGTACGTGATATTGCAGCCTACCTCATTGCCTATAAATAAGAGGCAAGCGCACTTGGTTTGCATAGTTAACCTTAGTCTCTTACCCAAACTCTTGCCTTTTCTCCCTCTCAGAGTTAGAATTATTTCTGCGTGCCCGCAGTAGGAGTCATAAAGTGAACAGATCTTTATCTGAGCATTATGTACCTAAGCACAACTTGTGTACAACAATAAAGACGAACTTTGTGATAGACCTTGTAGCATTCAGAATAGATTAATTAATGTTAATTACTATTACTTAATGCTTTCCTTAGTTAATTAATGATTCTCTCTCACCCTACAACTCTCCTAAGTAAGCACACACAGTATGATCACGTCAAGCATGCATGTAACACTTGGTAACCCAATAATGATTAGCGTTTGGTAATCCTAGTAGTATTGCACTGGTTCAAGATGTGTACGGTAAGTGAGAATGGATACTGGTGTTAGGATCAGTTAGAGCCTAGTTAATAAGTAATTAATTTAAATTAGTTACTTAGTTATCTCTCTCCTCCCTTATTAGCAGTAGGACATAAAAACACATAAAAAGTATAAAAATCATATGCCTCAAGTTTACTTAACCATACAATCATGACATACAAGTAAGCTTGGGAAGACAACGATTAATCAACCCATTCTTGTTCCACAAATGCACATAGGCACTTAGTCCTTGGAATTTGACTGGATCATGCATGGATGCTTGTATTCGTATGGTTGAGCGTAGGGATACCTCACCATTCATCATTGGCACTGTTGCTGGGGACTTTGTTGTTTGTGTGCTAACCAAAACATAGGAAATCTTTCACATCATTGGAACGAACCCTTGGGGTTGGTTAAAGAAAAATAGTAAATAATAATAATTGCACACTAAATAGACAATCATGTCTCCTTCTTCATACGAAAGTGTTTCACTGCCTAGGTCTGATACAGGGAACAATTGGAAGCGTAGTATACATGATAATCCACCAGTCCCTCAACAATTTCGTGTGGTATATGTTCATCCCAATGAATATGTACCAAACTTTACCTTTATCCTCCATCAAGATGAACAACTGCATTGGCAAGATTTAGAAGGTAACATAGTGTTACCCCTTAATCGTTCAATCCCGGGCATGCTTCTTCGTGATCTCACATAAATTGGCATGCAACACTTACAGGTAGAGTACGTTGTGCATGATCACGACTCAAGAGAGTATCAACCCATGGAGGCACAACATCAAAGGAACTTACAATAGAAGAGACATCATGAATCCATGAAGGAAAAGTTGTCGCAAAATGTTCCACATGTCCTAAGCGAAAATGAGGGTGGTGAACCTACCTTAGGCAGTCACCCACACAATGATGTTCCTCCTGTTGACTTCGGTCAAGGGGTTGTGTATCAGAATCTTTACTCAACTATCCATAACCTGAAAAAGGGTCTGAAAACAGAACGCAAACACATGACAAAGATGGATGTTCTGATCGTAACTGTAATTGAGGTCGTGACCACAAAAGAGAAGGAAGCATACACCAACATGATGATGGCCCCCCTTCTTCTTCACCTTCATCATCTCCTTCACCCTCTCCTTCAGGATCTGGATGTAGTCACAAAGAAAAAAATCATGAGGATAAGGGTAAGCGAAATGGGAGCAGTAGATAGAATAGTCAAGAAAGGGGATGAGGGCACTCTAGAGAAACACACCGTGAAAGAAGGGAAAGTAGGAAACAACATAGGCATCATAGATGCCATATATGGGATGATCATGATGAACCCCTACTCGCTACTCGAAGTATGCTAGACATAATTGAGGCTGTTAGGATCCCAACAAGGCACCAAAAAGATAATAGGATCAAGAGATTGGACATGAACAACATCCCACAATTTGAAGGGGGTATAACACTAATCCTCAAAATCATCTATAAGCATTTCATGATGCATGTGCCTTACAAAACATAGAAAGCGAAAGGCAAAAACTTAAGTTGTTCCCATGGACACTAGTTAAGGAAGCGGAGAGTTGGTACCGGTCCTTAGAACTGGAATCCATTCGTAGGTGGAGTACCATGTTAGAATTATTCAACGATAAGTACCAAACATACTCCCTAGTGTCCAACCTACAAAAGAAGATCCAAGGATGGAAACAAGGAGGCCATGAACCCTTGGATGCTACCATGGGCTACTATTATGCACTGTTACATCATTGTCTTGGCCATGGTTATTCGTAGAGAGATCAACTATGCCATCTTGTAGATGGGCTTAGGCATGAAACACAAAGAACCCTTGGGACATATGCTCAAGGGAGGTTATCTAGCTTAAGACCCATCAAGTTCAAAGATTATTGGAGTAAGTTACTAACGAAGAAGGTGAGTTAAGGAAAAGAAACAGTGCTGAGGAATATAACAGAGATCCTTCCCTCCAGAAGAGGGGAGTAATATTTTGTGAGGATGAAGAAGAGTCACCACTCGAAGAGATGGTGAATAAGAAAACCTTACCTATCCAAAAATTAGCATCGGAAGTATCGGCAAATGTAGACTAACTGTGGGATTCCCTAGATGATAGATTCCAAACCATTCTTAAAATAGTAGAGGAGTCTAGAGAGCAAGGTAGTGATTGCGAAAAAGGAAAAAAAAGAGAAACTGAACATGCACATAACAAGGGTAAGGGCAAAGTTGCCATCATCGAGGAGGCTGTAGATTTGAATATAGACAATGATAGTGGATGCAAGATATGCCAATATGACCATCTTAAGGGATGTTTCCCTATAATCTCACATCTGCAAGAGTCTGGGATGTATGCACTTAACCCACAATTGAACAAAAGGCAAACACCTTGAAGGTTACCTTATCCTCAATGTAACCCAAGGCAGTTCCACCAACCCTTAACATATTATCCAAGTGGAACTCCACCACAATCGACCAAGCAATATCAACAATGGCAGTGCCCACAATCATGGGGAATGCCACCACCAAGGTAATAGTATTCTTACCAGCAACTTGACCCATATGGATATTACGTGCAGTAGCCAATCTCTCCACGTGACTCTACTAGTCATGTTACTCTTCAACCTCACTACCAAGCTCATGAGTATTATAGGACCCCTTCACCTAGGGGTGATGTTCCACAAACATACCATCTTTCTCATCCGGCTACATCTCTTCCACCCTTAGCTCCATTACCACCTACTCCAGCTATGCAGGGTGAACTGCCTGCCCAACCACAGCAACGTAATGGCACAAGGGTTGTTAACCCTCAACCTACTGTTGGTTCTGACAACTGCATGAAGAAAATACTTTTCTTTAGAACCAACAATCCAACTAAGTCCTTGTAACCACAAGCAATTGATTCTTCAATCGCCTCACTATCACTTGAAGCTTCGGAGCTCCCTTCAACCCAAAAACCATGCTCAACACATATGGTCATGTTAACTCATGCTGTCATCGATTGGATAAAAGCTGGCCATCTTCCTAGGAAGTTCTCTAATCCTGGGAGTCCTTTGATATATCTACAAATTGCTGGAAATGAGTTGTACAAAGCTCTTTTGGATTCAGGTTTTGGTGTCAACTTGATTTCTCAAGAAATGTTCAAGGCCTGGAACTTGCCGCCGATAAAAAAGAGTAACATTTGTTTAGAGTTGGCCAACCAATGCATCACTGTTCCATTGGGACTAGTGGAGGACATTGTCACCACTGTTTGTGGGTGGTCGTATCCAGCCAACTTCCTAGTGATTCAACTGAACAATGGTAAGGTGGGCTTCCCAATCATAATGGGAAGAGCATGGCTAAGCACAATTGACATGCACGTAGGAATCTGTGATCTTTTCCTCGAAATATCAAAGGAAAATACATTTGGAAAGATCGAGAAGAAGAAAGTTCCATGCATCACATACAGTGACTCAGGGTGTAATTGTGTGCAGAAGTCATGGTTCATGCAACGTTTAACATTGCCTGCATGCAATCAGTGTGCACAAGTGACTGATATACAAAGATGCCTATATGCAGTAGCCATAAGACAAAAAGGCATCCAGTGGCTGACAGCTGATCAAGAGAGCAAATCAACTATGTGCATGAAACCAACTAAGGATTTGACTTGCACTTACATCGATAGCATAAACACATTGGAGCAAGTCCATAACCAACTTCCAAGTCTTGAACTTGAAAATATCAACTAGGGGAAGTTGGAAATCCTTGAGAAGTTTAAGCAAGAGCCCCTTAAGCTAAAAACATTGCCCACCGATATGGAATACAGGTTTCTTAAAAATGGAAAACTAGTAATTATTAATACTAAGTTGGCTCCACAACAAAAAGAAATACTGCTAAAAGTGATAAATAAATGGTCGAAAACCTTTGCTTGGTCATATCCTGAATTAACTAGAATAGATTCTAGGATATGCCAACATAGGATTTACACTAACCCCTCCATGAAGCCTTGAAGACAACCGCAGAGGCGATTGAACCCAAAGCTAAAGCAAGTAGTTAAAGAAGAAATTGAACAACTTCTAAAAGCTAAGTTCATCTACCCCATTGCTGATAGCGAATGGGTTAGCCCCTTAGTTATAGTGCCCAAAAAGAGAGGCAAATGGAGGGTGTGCATAGATTTTAGGCTACTCAACAAAGCAACATTCAAGGACCACTTTCCATTGCCATTCGTTGATCAAGTCTTAGACACCATCGTAGGACATCGCTACTATAGTTTTCTAGATGGGTACAATGGGTACAACCAAATACAAATAGCACCAGAAGACCAAGCCAAAACTACATTCACCAATCCTTGGTGAACATTTTCATATAAACAGATGTCGTTTGGCTTGTGCAATGCCCCTGCAACGTTTCAACGATTAGTTCTAAGCATATTCTAGTAGTAGATAGGAAACGGTGTGGAGGTCACCATGGACGACTTCTCCACCTACAGAGTAAACTTTGATCAATCCTTGGACCAAATAGAGCAAGTATTAAAATGATGTATAGAAACTAATTTAAGGCTCAACTAGCAAAAAAGCCATTTAATGGTCCAAGAAGGCATCGTACTAGGGCATAAAATTTTACAAACAGGGATAAAGGTAGACCCCAAAAAGATTAAAGTTATCCAAGGAATTACCCGTCAACCAAAAACTATAAAAGATATCAGGTCATTCCTTGGACACACTGGCTACTATAGAAGGTTTATTGAGAACTTTTCAAAGGTTACAAAACCATTGGTTGAACTAACGAAAAAGAACTTACTTTCCAAACTTTAAAATAGAAGCTGGTAGAAACACCTATCCTACAAGCTCCTAACTAGTCCAAACCATTCCACATAATGACTGATGCATCCAACTATGCTTTAGGAGCCGTACTTACATAGTTAGATGATCAAAAATGTCCTTATTACATCCACTGTGCAAGTAGAAGTATCTCTGGTGCACAACTTAACTACACTACAATAGAGAAAGAATTAATGGATGTAGAGTTTACACTAGAAAAATTTAGGCACTATGTCTTGGGCTATAAGGTATTCGTACACATGGATCATAGTGCAATAAGGTTCCTAATGAATAAACCAACGATAAGCCCTCGCATCATATGATGGCTTGTAATCTTGCAAGAGTTCGATCTTACGATGATCGATAGTAAAGGCACCGAGAATGTAGTTGTTGATCATTTATCTTGGTTGCGATGGGACAACAAAGAGGATGAGTATCCAATTTCTGATTATTTCCCAGATGGACTCCTCTTTGCAGGTGTAGTGAATAATCAATTAACCATGGAGAAAAGTTGTTATAGTAGCATTCTCACCTATCTCCTTACACAACAAACACCACAAGGGTTTGATGCTAAAAAGAAACAACAGTTTCTTCACCAAGCCAAGTATTTTATGGAAATCAATGGGTAACTTTACAAAGTATGTCCTGATGGCTTGGTTCGATGGTGTGTTCCTAATGTAGATCAACTATGAGTTCTCCAAGATGCTCATGAGGGTCCTTGTGGGGGTCATAACGCCAGGAGATGAACAACCATTAAAATCTTGCTTGCAAGATATTATTGGCCTACATTGTTTCAGGACGCCCATCATTTCATCCAATCTTGTGAGTGCTACCAACATGATGGGGGAATAACTACTAGAATGAAGGGTTTGTAACAATGGATTCAACCTTTAGAACCCTTCAACATTTGGGGAATTGATTTTATGGGTCCCATTACACCAATGTCCAATGGAAAAGCTTACATTATTGTTGTCATTGATTACCTTACAAAATGGGCAAAAGCAACTGCTGTTAAGGATTGTACATCATCTACAACTACACGATTTGTTCAACAACAAATTGTAAACAGGTTTGGTGTGCCTCATGCACTTATTTGAGACAATGGTACACACTTCACAGTTGCAACTTTTCAAAAATTAATGCAACGCTTAGGGGTTGAGCACAAACTGACTACACCATATCACCCCCAAGCAAATGGTCAAGTTGAAGTCACCAACAAGGAGATTATGAAGATATTGACAAGAACCATTAGCAAGTTTAGGCGAGATTGGAGCACTAAACTGAATGATGCTCTTTGGGCATACCGCTCCACATGGAAACTCCCTATAGGCTACTCTCCCTATGAGTTAGTGTATGGTAAATTACCAATGCTTCCCATTCAAACTGAGCTCTGTATACAATTCACGACATGTGACCTCAACCTTGACCTCAATCTAGCACAAAAACAATGGTTGATGACCCTTAACCTACTAGATGAGAACCGATTGGCCACCTGTCATCTAACGAATTGCACAAGGCCTTCACTAAACAATGTCATGACCTAAGAATTAGAAAAGTTAAATATCAACCGAGAGATAAGGTTCTCTACTGGAATCCCACACATGTACCACAACATACCAAATTTCAAATGCTGTGGAAAGGATCTTATGTCATTCATGCAACTTTTCTTTTAGGGGCCATGATGATATACAAACCTGACAGGCCAAATAAGAAACTGTTGATCAATGTCCAACAAACCAAACCATTCCATGAGCTTAGAATAGCCAGTACTCATACTACCTATGTTGGTGGATAACCTTGCTTGCTACTTTGGATCTCCTTCTTCCAACTTAATCATGGGGGAGATGACCACCTATGCCTACCATTCTAGACCCTCAGCCCTTTTTGCATTTTTTCTTTCATATTTTTGTTTTACACATTTCTTCAATCTTTCTTATTTTTGTTTTACACCATCATTCACATTTTTACTATTTCTTTGTTTATTTTATTTACTTTCATTCCTCATACAATAAGTGCTCCCGATGGTGGATTGAATTATATACTATTGATTGCTAATGTTTGGTTTTTACCTCTAAATTATGATGCTGATATTATGATATGGTTCTTTTGACAAAACAGGCAATGAGTCCATGTTGTCCATTCATCTATTCAATTTTGTGGTCTCCCTTGGCTTGGAACTATACAGTCCTTTTTTTCTAATCAACTTCTTAATAAATTGGTGGCTTTGTATTTTTCAAACTAAGGAAGGACTCAATGGTTGAAAAGGGTGTGACTTCAAGGGGATTCAATGCACTTGTGCTGGCCATTCTCTTGGGTCCTTGGATGCTTTTTCTTGGGTTTTCCATCATTTTATCATTAATCAAATATTAGGAAGCTGAATGAATAAAAATAAGTCTTTGCACGGTGTGGTTCTCATGCAAAAAAAAAAAAAGAGAAAAGTGGGAATTTAAAGCACACCCCTTAGACATAATAAAGCAATATGGATGACAAGCACTTGTTATGGTACTAGAAAGACATGTTACCCATGTCTAAAGGTTCCCTCTAACTAAAGCCCTTTCTCACTTCCTGCTTCTCCATCTCGCTCTCCTTGGGATGGTGGTGACTCTTTGTGAAGGCATTCTTGTTGCTTCAAGAGGATGGATTGGCCAAGTGTATTGATGTGAGGTCACTAAGTGTGGATGGTTTGAGTCTCGACTTGGAATGAGTTCTATTCAGTCACCTTAACCATGACATACACAAGGGACTTTACACAACCTTGCTCTTGGGATTCCATTCCATTTCTACTCTCCATCTTTCTTTCCATTTTCTACCTCATTGTCGGTTTTATGATTAGTCCATATCTTGGTTGATGCATTTTTTTTCCTTGGTCAATTCTTGTGGGTAAGTTTTTGACTCTTGCTTTTAAATGACATTCCTAGAGCCTATGGACTCTTTGGTTTGTGGGTTTGTCAGGGCATAAAGGGCATGAGCCTACTTTGGGGAGGAGCCATTGGCATTCCTTTTTAGTGCAATTGTTAAGATCTTTTTCTTAAACATTCTCTGTAATCAACCATTTTTCGTTTCATCCCCATCTTTGACATCCACTTTATTGGTGTTGCCAGTGTTATTTTTCCCATCTTTCTTGTTCCTTATATTTTTCCATCTTATTGCTATTGGAGGTTTGCTCTTTGTCGTGTGGGCCCTAGCACAAATTTTTCAATTTCTCCATTCTACTACTTGCCTAACCCCTACACCTTGGGTAGTTATCAGTAATAAACCTCTAACCTAGTTTCTGCCATAACCATAACCCAGCCATTGCGCTTTATATCGAGGCAAGGTATCAATTGCATTGTGGCTTACTTATCCTTGCGCATTGGTGATTGTGTTGTGTGTGCAGATGGCGATTACATGAACGATGGATTGGAATAAGAGGAAACACTCGAGATGGATTGGAGTTGGAACGTTTACACCAAGAATAAGTCTGGTTGTGTGGCTATGGATAAATAATGGAGGGCAAAATCTCGGCATTGGTAGCAACACACCTCATTTTCTTTTCTCCCTCTTTCTCTTTCTCTTTCTCTTCAAGCTGTCAAGTAAAGGTTTGGATGTCATCCATGTACAGTGTTCACCACAAAGGGTGTGAACACCAATGTTGTAATATGTTTGTTGATCCGTTCACTAGGTACTTTGAGTCTGTTATTCCCTATCGCTGTCAGTTCTCATTCAGTCAATAATCCCATACCTTACCAATATTTTCTAAGGAACTCAAGAATGAATTTTCATTCAGTTGTGGGGGTATGATGAGCCACGATATCGTGTACGTGATACCATAGCCTGCCTCATTGCCTATAAATAAGAGGCAGGCATACTTGGTTTGCATAGTTAGCCTTAGTCCCTTACCCAAACTCTTGCCTTTTCTCCCTCTCAGAGTTAGAATTATCTCTGCATGCTGATGAGACGCGGTTTTCACTAGGCCGCGATATCGCGTAC
>MNCI01008878.1:7262-28651 GCA_015680685.1 Gnetum montanum | reverse complement strand
TGTTGATTTTTATATGCTATGTAGGCCAAATCATGATTGGCCTCTACAACATCCTCTATATTTTTTGTTTGAGAAAATGCCTAGCTGAGGGATTGCAAGTTAAGGTAGTAGATCTTGGACTTGATGCAGTCATTATTACTTCCTTAAATATGGCCAATAGATGTGCTTTGGCAATAGTCTTTGGTATTTCATTTAGCAATACATTCCATTGCGAGATGAATATATGCTTGGGTTCTAGGAGCCCCTACTTGACCTTCATGGGTTGGTCAAATATTGTATTAGGCTTCAAGTTATACTTGAAGTAGTTAACAATGTAGGANGTCTATCATGCTTCTTTTAGGAAGCTTTAGACATCTGTTTATATTAGGCTTCAAGTTATACTTGAAGTAGTTAACAATGTAGGCAATCAAGTCCTCCAGAGAGGATATGGATTCCCTAGGTAATGCACGGTACCAATTAAGCACTCTTCCAGTCAAAGACATGGGGAAAATCTTCATGATGGTATGAGGCCATGGTTGTAAGAGTAAGCATTTGGATCGAAAGGTGATAAGGTGAGCATTGGGATCATCTTCTCTATTGTATTTTCTAAACTAGGGAATAGGGACACTATGAGGAAGTGTCAAGGGTGATACCATAGGACTAATGGGATCATCTTGGTAGAAGTTCATAATCTTAACAACTTATGAAGAACAGGCTTTAAGCCTCTTCAACTCTTTCATAAGGTCATGGATTATTTAGAAGGCTTGATCTAGGTCCTTTGGTGGCCCTATTGGTTGTGGGGTTTGTACATAAAGATGTGGCATTTTTTGTGAGGCTTGTGGTCTCACTATGGGTTGCATGAAAAAAAGAAAGTGGTTGTGTTTTGGTTGTGGCTTGTAGGCCAAACAAAGAAAATGATTTTTGTGCTAGTACTTGAGGCATAAATGGGACATAGAGGGTGTGTGATCCCGAGGTTCCTTGGGGTCCCATGGTGGATCCCATATGGATATCTAATGGATTTTGGTCATAAAAACCATCATCAATGGTTGCATAGATCGAGGCCATGTGGCAAATGACATAAATGGGTTATGGATCATGGTTTGTGCAATCAATTGAGTTTGATGCATGACTATGACCAGTGTGGGATTAGTTGTGGTAGGGTAGGAGGGTATGAAAGATGGCAACACCATGCCCATAGAGAAGATAAAGGTATGAAGGGAAGGATCGGTGGCCTTGGGGGTTACTTCCTAGAAAAATCCCTATAGGATGTTTTTGGGCTAAGATTCTGCCCTAAATTCATCCTCCTCTTCCTATTGTTCCTCAAAGCTATTTTTGTCATCCTCTTCTTCCATCTCAATCAACCAAGCTAGTATACCTACATAGATATCAGATAGAGGTATTTGGTCATAGGGGGAAGGGATGTACTCCTTACCATTACGGTTGATGAAAGGGGAGGCACCCCTACACCCAACCATACGAATCATAAGCATTCACACATGATTTGGTTGAATTCCACGGATGGGACAAGTTATGCATCTAAATCACTATGCCTTGATTGTAGTTCGTTGTCATCCCATATGATATTAGAGTCATGAAAAACATGGTGCATCATACCCCCACAACTAAATGAAAACTTGTTCTTGAGTTAAGAAAAATATTGGGAAGGTATGGAATTATTAACAAACTTGACTAGATACACAAATTGAATTTTACATAATGCAATGGTGTTTTTAAAAAAATATGGACATAACATGGTAAGACATAAAATTGGGGAAGCTCATGTAGTTCCCATAGGTAGTGGATCTTTTGTTGGTCACTTCCCTTTGTCATCAAGCTTCTAGAATTTCTAGGGATTCAAGAGCACTTATAAATTTTCTTCCTCTGTCCTTGGGTCATGTACCATCCAGGTTGCTGGACCAATGTGTGTTAGAGCTGGTACATCCCATGGACATGATAGATGCAAAAGCATTTTGTTGGCCTTCACATACTAGGCCATAAACTATCGTCATTCCTTCTCAAAGGCCATAGCCTTTTCTTTTAATTCTTGGTAATCTATTAATCTCCTAACTAGGTTTGAGGCTACATCTTTCTATCCATGGTAGTGGGCCTTAATCACCTCAAATTCTTAGTTTTCCATGTGAATTTTTTTTAAAGTATTTTTTCTATTAGCAAAATCTTTTTCATATAATGCATAGGTGGTCCCTGGTTGCTGCTCTAGTTCATTTCTAGGTTGACCTACTATTAACATGGCAAGGCTGGCATATCAAAGGTTAGCCAATGCCATGTATTTCTTTAAGTCTTTAATATATAGGTCTTTATTCTTTACTTCCACTTGGTGGACTAGTGCATAACTATCCAGGATGGGCTGCCAATCAGGATTTTGTGTTAACATGGATCCAATGCAAGCTTTTGCCATCTAGATTTCCTTTTCATTCATCTACTTATACATGCTAACTTGATCCCAAACGTGCTCCTTTAGCTTTTTGTGTTTCTTAGCCTCATTTTGCCACACTTATTTCGATTGTAGAATTTTGATGAATTATGCAAACCTTCTTCATTGAGAGGATTTGATTTTCTCTATCCAATTGGTTGATGTCTTGGTTGATCCTCACTAATTATTTTCTCAACTGGTCGACACTTTCCTCCAAGATGTTCTTCTATCTTTCTATAGTGGTCAACCTTGTGTTATTTGCAGTAAGTTATTTATTTTCTTCTTGTGTAATGGTTAATGCCTTCACATGGGCATATGCTTGAGCTTTAGAAATTGAGGAATTCTAGATCACCTTCTCCTTCTCTTGATTAGTAGTATTGTTTTGTTAAATCAATTGATTCAGCTACTTTGTTTGAAATTATTCTAGCTGGTTAGCTGCAACAAACTAGGTAAGGTTCCATCTTTCAGCTCTCAAGGCGGCCAACTCTTGTTGTAGTTGATGCATTTCTATTTCTGCATGTTCCACTCTGGTCTCTACCATGAATAGCTTTCTTTTTATGGCAATGAGGTCTGATTGCAATGTAATGACATCACTAGGGATGTCAAAAAGGATTGTCATTACTTGTCCCATCTCTAGTAATCTATCAAGAACATCCTCATGGACTACAAGAGTCATTGAAGTCATGGCCAACATTTGGGCATTTCTAGTCTTAGTTAAGTCCATTGGAGGCACAATAAGCACATTAAGAAAGTTTTTGATGTGATCTATTATCATCTCTACTACACTTTCCAAGTCTTGATGCTACATGATCACTACTATGGCACCTTCTCTTGTTTCAAGTGTCACTTGAAAGGATGTGACATTACTAGAGATTTGTCAAGACCATTGGGATTCTCCTTCTAATTGTAATAAAATTTGCCCCCTTGATGGATTGATAATTATTGTTGGCTGCATAACATTATCAATGACTCACAAGAGGTTTGATTCATCTCTACTTTTGCAACTAAGTGTTTAACTATTTTTTATAGGTGGCACATTGTAGGCCTATAATCTTACAATGGTGATGATGGAACTTGTGGCTCTCACCATTGCTTTGGCTCTTGTTCTATTTCTTTTTCTAGTTCTACTTCCTTCTCTAGTTCTTGTTCCTTACTAAGGCCTTTCTTTGGTGCTACAGGTTTGAGCAATTTAGTGAAGGAAGCATTTTGAGCCCTCTAGGAACATTATTAGTGTATTCCATGACCCAGTGTGCTTGCATAGCCTCCTAATTAGGCAAGGGAATGGAAGTGTTGGCTTCCCCATCTTATTTTCCTCAAACCACCTTTGGATTTCCATGAAGTATAGTTAGGGAATATTAGCATTGAATTTGGCCATTATATTGCACTCCCCCTTGCCATATAAGTCAATATTCTATTAAGAACCTTAGTTGAGAAGATATGGTAAATACCAATTTTGAAATATGTCCTCTCTTCCAGAGTCAACTCATTGTATATTTTATCATCTTTGTTGTAAGATTACTTTAGCCACAACTTTCTAGTTTCTAGATTTGACCTTATGGATAGATGTACCAATTTGGCACCCACATTTTTTAGGTTCAAAGCCTCTATGATTACCTTGACTAAAAAAGAGATAGAGACTTTGTCAATGTTGACTATGGTGCCTTCCTCTTTGTTGTGCCAAAATTGGTAAGTCTCATCAAGGTATCATTCCCCACTTTCTAAAAGAATGAGTCATAAAGGTGATGTTTGAAGTTGAGTTCTAAAGACCTCGAGAGCAAATGTCATGAATGGGCCAAAGCTCATTTCCACGATGGTCATGGTCAACATGGATTTCTCCTGGATGGCTTCAAGGCATTTTGGGGACAATTTGAGGCATTGTCCTTGTACTAGAGCTTGTGGTTCTATAGTCTAACTACCCTATAGTAGTATCCTCTTGATGAATGCTAAATGATTAGGTTTCCTATTCCTCATGCTCAACTTACTTTGCTTGTTTGCCTCTGCCACCTCTCAGGCATTTGCTTGCTCCTTATGAGGGTCCTTCTTGTCCTCCTCTTTTTGGGCCATTTGCAATCATTTGAGAATTTGGTGTTACTAAGGTGTTTTCATTTATTATAAACACATTTATACCTTACTCATAACCTTATCTCATTAAGTTCTTAAGTTCATATGATTGTAGAGTGTGAAAAAGTTTAAGGAAAATGCCCAAAAAGAGTTATTTTCTTTAATGACCCTTTACAATTGGTTTCTTTTTCCTCCTATATGGCTAATAACAATGGTTAAGATCCCTTGGGCAAGAGAATTAAAGTTTCTAGCATTCTTACAATTGATTTGTCATCAAAACACTTAACGTTTTTATCATTCTTACCCTTGCAATATCTTCTAGGTGATAGCAAATTGTGAAAAATTAGCATAAGTTTTCCATGCAAGCACCATATTTTGACTAAATTGAACACTTTGGGTTCAAATAGGTTAAAGCATCATGGAGATCAGAGTCTTAGTGAGTAAAAGATCACAAGTGGAAGTTGACTGCATAGAGTTGTGAGTCACGAGAGAAAATTTCAAAAACTTCCCTAGTTGCAAATGATAAGAATGGATTTTGGATATATATAGTTTTTATTAACTCAATATCACANAAAAACTTCCCTAGTTGCAAATGATAAGAATGGATTTTGGATATATATAGTTTTTATTAACTCAATATCACGTACCTGATATTGGGTACCCAACATCAAGTCTAACCTGATATTGGGTAGTTGATATTAGGGTGCTCAAATTTGCATATTATGAGGGCATTCATCATGGAATATGAATCTCTTGGATTGGATAGAAGGTTTTAGGTTAAGTCCATAGTTTTGGGGTAAGTAAGAAATCGTATTTAGGCACTAGATGTGTTAGAAGATGAAGTTGTCGACATGAAAAGTTTTGGAAGATACATGAAAAGGGGTATTAGACCTATGGTGTGAAAAAAAATAATTATATGATAAGGAAAAGTAATAAATATAACATTTATGCACTTGGAAGGTGAATAAAACAAGTACAAGTTACAACAATTTTACAAGTGGATTCCCCCCAAAGTAGGTGTCACCCCATAATGACCTTATATAACCACACATAAAAATGTCCATAGGCACTAAAGGGGTTAAATGCGGCACATACCTATGAAATAAAACACACATGTTAAAACCACCAATATGAGAAAATAAATCTATGTCACACAATACGACAAGTTTGGATCATACAAATAGTGAGATGAGATGAATTTTAGAAAGGATTGTAGAAATTGGGACATCAGATGTCTTACCATAGGCATAAGGAATCCTCGTGTGTTCTTAATGGTTAAGTAGTCATTAGCTATCCTTTCCAAGATTCAAACCAAGTCCATACCACATTCCAATGATGTCACATTGTTTCATCACTTTGTTTAACAACCATAAGACTACCACAGTTGCAAGGAGTAGCAATAATTGGAATTTTCTCCAAGGGAGGAGTTTATTAATGGCATGGTTTTTTTTAAAGTATTCTGAGAAGCCACCAACCTTTAGGCATGGTTACATGTCTTTCCAATGGGATCCTTAGAAATTTATGCAGTGGCCTTTTATTTTGCTCTTACTTCCATTTTTTGTTAGATCTACAAGGATATAATTAGAACCTTAGCAACATGATAGAACATACAGAAGTGTTCAAAGAGAATCCGCAAATCCCCTTAATGTCACACCCTTCACATTCCCACTTGGTTCATTAGTTTTCTGTCTAGGCACCATGATTATGAGTTTATTTTTAGTTTTGGTGATGAAAACGAATATCATTATAACCATATCTAGAACCTCTTATTAATGGAATGGGTGGATAGATGATGTGGCATCACTGTCCAAATAATCAATCTCTCATTACTTTACAATATAGAGAAAACCTCATCTCAATGGGCTACATGATCGTTTTGTTCACAAGCGAGATTACTCACAAAGGAAATGAAAAAAAAAATGTGGAAAACATTGAAAAGGATAGGAAAAATTTATATCAAGAATTAAGAAAATAATAAAAAATTGTAACAAAAAATGAAAAACACCTATTAATTTTGAATGTTAGAAGAGGGGGTTTCCCCCATGATTAAGTGTTTGATGGTGGCAAGAATTAATTACTAGATGGGCATGCTCCATGCATGTATAAAACATTGTTAACCTTTCATTTTCAAGTCACTAGGTGTCTCCTGGTTTAGTGGCAGTTGCATAGACAAGTTGTTGTTCATACAATTGGTTGTCAAATGTACCATGGATTAGAGTGTGAGTTATGTCCATGTTATGGATGTTTGGCCCATGATTCCACCCTTGATCATGATTCGGTATGCATGGATCCATTTGTATCCCCACACTACTAGATTCATTGCTTCTATTAGGTGTTGGAGTAACAATGGATAGTGGTGCTTGCATAGGTGCAGAGGATGTTGGTTGTGAAAGGCAAGGCATTGTACTAGATTGACATTGTGCTGGTTCAAATGATCTAGTAGGTTCATGAGTGTTGCACTTCTACCTAGGAGCTATCCTAAAGACAGGACATTTCCAAGTTTACGGTGGAAACCTATTTGTATCAACATGTCTATGCACATTTGCAGCATAAATGGCATTCGTTTGTTGCTATTGTGGTACTAAACCTTCCTGTGTTGCTGGTAGTGGCATGTGATGAGGTGGAGTATGAGAATATCAAGAATAGGATAAAGGGTAAGAGGTGCGAGGTGGTGATCCTTTAGGAGATGTCATCCATTGATGATACTTAGGAGGGTGATAGTAGCAATTTGAAGTAGAGCACGTACAACTAGTTGGAGTAATAGGGTTTTGAACATGATATCTGTATGGTTTTGGCTAGTAGTAAGGGTAGGGATGGTTTGGTGATGGCCTCCCCCATGACTATGGGTTTTGCCACTGCAGTTGATGATAATGTTGAGGTTGGTAATAGTCCCCCTAAGATAGTACAATTGGTTGTGGGATTGTCTATAATTATCTTGTAGAAAAGGAAATTTCCTAGGTATGTGCTTTTGTACGAATTTGGGATTCAATGAAAAAGCCCAATACTCATATAGATATGACATGACTGGCCAATGACCCTTTGGGTGGTCATACATGCAAATGTCACATCCATCATCTTCATTTATGGTTAAGTCTATAGCCTCACTTTCTTCAGCCATTTCCCTTGTTTGCTAATAAGTGTTTCTAGCTATTTATTGGTTCTTCTTCCTCCATTTATTATGATCACCTAGTTCATTTTGTGTTACCTTCTCCTCTACAATTTCTATGAAAGTTGTAACTTTTTCATTTATCCACTTTGAAATCATATTAAACTTTGCTTCAAGTTTATTGATAAACTTATGTATCAACAAGGTTTGTTGTAGAATCATGTTATCGAGAATAGCCTCTTTCTCCTCGCCATAGATATGGACCTTTTCCTTTTGAAGAGTTGGTCCTAGTGATATTTCTTAACATTATCCCATTTGCATATCTCTCCTTCTTTCTCCACATGCTTGACTAGCTCTCAGATCTAATGGGTTCATAGTTCATATAATTGACCTAGAGCATACATCCTAAGGGTCTCCCTTATTTCATTACGAAGCCCATATATAATGTGGAAAAGTTGCTTTTCCTCAAAGAAACCATGATCTGGGCATCTATTCAGTAGAGAATAATATCTATTTAAGGCCATGTCCAAGTTTCATGTTATTCTTGTCTCCATCCTTGGATCTGTCTCCTTAAGTAGGTTTAGTATTTCTCATTAAAGAGGTCCAACAATGTGGACCACCATCAGATAGAATTTGGTTTTAATGACTTATATCACACTTTAGTTCTATTGACTAGTGTCCTGGGAAAGAGCTTAAGCTTTTGCCACCCACTTTCAAAGTTGTAAAGACACATGCATCTTGGAAGGCTTGTACATGATGTTGTGGATTTGGATTGTAGCCTCCCGAAAATTTAGGAATATTGTTTATATTAAGAATGGGTAAGAAACTTTCCTTGTAATGCCTGTAGGGTATGTTAATAGCCTCTGTGATCTACATCAAACTCTTAGTAGCCAACAAGGGTTCATCATCATTAGATATGTTATGATAAAAATTTCTATTTGTTTAATTTTGACAATTTTACCCATGTTCATTTTGACATCTTTGATTTTTCCTGTGATTTTGATTCTTATTTTTATTTTTACTTTGATGCCAATGATGAGCTTAGTCTCTATATCTACATTAATCTTCATCAAAAATAAATGTTAAAGAGGAAGAGGAAGATGAGGAATTGGAAGGATTGCCATGGCTTCTATGGTGTTTCCTATGGTCCCTTGATTTATCTTTCTCAAGTTCTAAGGAGGTCCTAAGACTTGAGGTCTCCCCTAGTCTAGGACTTACTTCATCTCGTCTATGGTTTTTTGCCTTAGGTAAATGTAATCCTTTAGTGTCGTCAGGGTGGTCATGAACATATGAAACCCCTGCATGAAGTTGATCACTCCAATTCTCTTCATCATATATCTCGTTAGATCTCCAATGAATGCTTTCAATATACAATGCATTACCACCTTCTTGTGGGAGAGACATTGTTTTTGGTTAATAATGTGTGTGATTTAATATTTATTGAAAGATATATCATTAATGTGTGTATATCGATCATGTATAATATAACTAATCTAGATAACTAGCACCATCATTGGCAAGAATGCCAATGATGAGAAATGAGATACCCTTATGCCCAACCTTGCGAATCACAAGCATTCATACATGATCAAGTCAAATTTCATCAATGGGACTAGTTGTGCATCTAAATTGTTATGCCATTGATCATAGTTCGTTGTCTTCCCACTTGGACTAGTGGTAGCATTGTCACGTATGGTTTAGTCCAAAGTGAAGCATATGATGATTAATGTTGTCTAGCCCTAAGCTACTCCTAATGATAATAAAGAGATTGATTAATTAAGCTAATTAAAAGTGGAAAGTAAAATATAAACTAGCCTATGTGCGATAAGTATCTGTTCCTAATCATTCGTAAATGCCTTGGACTTCAAGTAACTACTGCTGGGATTACCAAGCATACATAACTGGGCGTACCAAACAATACATTGCTAGGGTATCAAGTAATTATACTTAAGCACTTGCAATTAGTCGTACTCATTCTACTTAATGACAAGAATAATAAAGAGTAATAAATGGAAAAATTAACTAAGAAAAATAGTAAATGATTAAACAATTAAAAGAAATAATAAATCTAAGTGGATGTTGTAATCATGAAAGTAATTTTGATCTTTATTGTTGATCATGTAATGTGTTCAAGTATGTCCGAATCAAATAAGAATGTTGTACAATCAATTAACATCACACTACGGGCATGCACTAGAAGACAATAGAACTTGAAATCAAAAATCTATAAAAAAGCTATCTAAAAACTATCAACAAACTATATCCCAATCGTGCATCCAAGTGTGGCATTTATAGGCTAGCATGGAATGGGCAATATTAGATGCCTAACATCGAAGGTTGTGCCCCAATATTGGATACCTAAGATCATGGCCCCAATATCAGATATTCGATATTGAAGTCATGCAAAACATGACTCATCAATGGTGGATAAGTTCAAACTCTCTTTTGTCTTCTGCTTTCAAATGTGGAATTAAAATGCTAGCCTATATTTTGACACAAATGAAGTTATATCAATCTTCATTTATGATTGCAAAATTAGGAAATTTTCCTTTGACCCTCAAAAATTATGTACATTTGATAATAGCAAAGTCTTTGGGATCATAGACCCTCATGGCTTGTTGGCTAGGACCTTCACTAGTGAAGGTGAGAGGCAAATTGATAGATTTCTAGAAAGACATTATTTATTTTGTCAAAAATGGCTTAAAATAGGCTATAAATGGTGAAGTATAAGTGAATTCTAGTGAATGGAATTAATAAACATTTAAAAGAAAGCAAAAAAAAAAAACTAAAAATGAAGTACTTACTATACGAATACCATACACTCAACCATGCTAGCCTCCCTATTGCCTCTACATTGAGTGTGATAGGGAAAAGGGGGGGACGAAAGAAGGAGGGGATAATGGGAATCTCACCCCTTCTATCACACCATTGATGGGGTGAAGGCTAAAAATCAACGTGAAAAGTTGGGTTTTTCCACAAAAACTTGATCTTAGTAGGTTGCTAATTTTATTAGCTTAGAAAAATGGAGGGGAGCTAACTTCCAGAAGTTTGGTAATTTACAAAAGGCCTCCACCACCAACTTTAGAAGCTGAAAAAGATTGAAATACTTAGCAAAAAGAAAAGGGAAAAGGTTTTAACATCGAATTTGGGGCTGAAAAATTCATAGCAACTACTATGAAAAACCACCACCTAACCACCTACAACTTCCATGCTATAGTTTTGATCATAGGGGGAAAGGGGTATTGGAGTTCTAACTACAAAAATATGGAAAAAGGATTTCAACTTGTGATGTTGGCTTTGGGGAAGTTTGCGTTAAGCCTCTCCCATGTTGCCTTCCCAAATGCTTCTATGCTAGGTATGGAAGGAGGGGGAGGTGGTAGAAGAAGGGGGATGTTATAATTAAAATCTCAAACCTTCTTATTTCAACCTTAGAGAGAGTGGGGTGGAGGGGGAAGTTTGAAGGCCAAAATAGAAACTTGGTAGTTTCCAAAAATGGCTTTGGTAAGCTACAAACATTTAGCACAAATGAGGGGAAAGTAGTATTGGTTGATGTGAAAACCAACATTGGTTTTATAGCAAAAAATGGGGCAGCAAAAAATTAGATGGTTGTTAAGGCTTCCATGTTACTTTTGTTGTAAAAATTCATAGCAAATGTTGTGAAATTTCAGCACCCAAACCACTTGAAACTTTCATGCTAGGGTGATGAGTGGCGAGATACCCCTACACTCAACCATACGAATACGAGCATTACACGCGCGATCTAGTCAAACTCCATAGATGGACTAGTTGTGGCATCTAGACAGTTAGCCTTAGGTTGCAGTTCACTATCTTCCCACCTAGACTAGTATTAGCTTTGTCACGTATGTTTTAGTCT
Organism: Gnetum montanum; assembly: GCA_015680685.1. Lineage (NCBI taxonomy): Eukaryota > Viridiplantae > Streptophyta > Gnetopsida > Gnetales > Gnetaceae > Gnetum > Gnetum montanum. The sequence goes on along the minus strand of MNCI01008878.1, from coordinate 17,200 downwards.
AGAGTGAGGTGTATGATGTGTTTCTAATCTAATGCTACTCCTGAAGGAAATGGGAAATGATAATATTAACTAATCTAAGAGAGAGGGTGAGAAGGATCTAGCTAGCCTAAGTGCGATAATCATCCGTTCCTTGATTACCCGTACACATCTTGGACTTCATGCATGACTACCACTGGGATTACCAAGCGTAGATCCTAGGTACGCTACTAGGTTACCAAGTAGTCACACTTAAATGCTCGTAATCAAGTCATGCTAATTCCATGTTTAACATGAGTTTACGGGTGAGAGAGATTAATTAGGAAAGTAATAAATAATAAGTAATTAAATAATTAATCTAAGTGAATGCTACAATGATGAAGTAATCTTGATCTTTCTTGCTAGTCATGTGCATGTCCAAGTACATCACACTTGAATAAAGGATGCCGTACAATTACATTCACCACACTGCGGGCATACATGGAGAGGAAAAGGGTTGAGAGGAAAAATGAAAACTAAAATGAAAACTAACTCTAAAAATCTTTATTGATAACTCTTCTTTCTACCTCTTATTTATAGGTGAAGAGATAGGCTGCGATATCATGGATGCGATATCACGTACGCGATATCGCGGTCGTCCAAATGACGACTCATCATACCCCCACGACTGAATGAAAACTCGTCCTTAAGTTATAGTGATTTCATAGTGGATAAGTATGGGATTATTGAATGGTGAAAATGGGGTGATGCTGCAATGTGGTATGAAAACAAAACAAAGACACAACACAAAGAATGTGCTACAACTACAAAATTGTGGAACTCATGTAGTTCTAGGTGGCGATGGCTCCTCCATTGGTGCTTTCCCTTTGTCTTGCACTCTAGGTTTTGAGACTTGATGGTGTTGAAGTATCACCTGGAGCTTCTCCTCTTCGGTCCGAGGGTCTTGTGTTGTCCATGCTAATGTTCCAATTTTTGATGGAGTTGGCACTTTCCATGGACAGGGTAACTGTGGAAATATTTGATTGGCCTTGACATACCAAGCTGTAAATACCCGTCATTCCTCTTCGTAGGCTCTAGCTTTATCTTTGTATTCTTCGAAATCTACTAGCCATCAAGCCAAATCTACTGCAACACCTTTTTGGCCTTAGTAGCTTGCCTTTACCACCTCAAGTTCAGAATTTTCAATCTCTAGTTTTTCCAACAACTTCTTACATTCTAAAAATTCTTCTTTGTATTTAACATAGGTGGTCACTACCTACTGTTCGAGCTTTGTCCTTAAGCACCTTGCTATTACCATGGCAGGGTTGGCATAATGTAGGTTCGCCAACTCCATGTATTCTATTAGATCTTGAATCTGTAGGTCCTGGTTCTTAACTTCACCTTGGTGGAAAAGAGCATATGTGTCTAGTATGGCTTGCCAGTCAGTGTGTTGAGCACTGATAGCATTGATGTGGGCCTTGGCATATGGATCTCCTTATCAAGGATTTGTTTGTATATCCCTACCTGATCTCGGAAGTGCTCCTTCAGCTTTTCAAGCCATTTAGCCTCATTTTACCACGCGCTTATTTCAATGGTTGTCTTTTGATGGATTGCGCATACCTCCTTCATTGAGAGGATTTAGTTCTCCCTAGCTAAACGGCCGATGCCTTGGTTGACCCAGATGAATTGTTCTCGCAACTGATGAAAATGTTCTTCGAGAACATTCTTTTTCTTTTCCACAATGGTCAACTGAAGGTTGTCGGTAACAAGCTATTTATTTTCTTCTTGTAAGGTGTTGAGTACCTTAAGATGTGCATGAGTTTGTGCCTATGATGTGGAGGCATCCCAAATAGCCTTCTATTTTTCCTCAGCCACCTTTTTATTCTCTGTGATTAGCTTGGTTGGTTGCTCAGTTCTGAAGCTATCAAGCTAGTCTGCAGGAACAAATTGCAAAGGGACCCGCTATGCTGCTTGTAGGGCCACGAGCTACTCTTGTAATTTCTACACCTCTGCTTCAGCATGCTTGGGCTTCACTTCTGTTAAGACCAACTTCCCCTTTGTGGAAATGAGGTCTGACTAAATTTCCATAACATCTTGAGGGATGTCAAACAGGGACTTCATTAATTGTCCTATTTAGAGTAATCGATCAAGAGCATCCTCATGTTCCTCAAAAGTCATTGAGGTTCTGGCCAGAGTTTGAGCATCCCATGCTCCTGTGAGATTTTTCAGTGGTACAATAGGTACATTGAATGATTCTATGATGTGGTTTGTGACCACATCTGTGGCTCCCGTGACATCTTGGTGTTGCATGACCACCATAGTGGCCCCTTCACTAGTTTCTAACTGCACTTGGAAAGATGTCATGTTTCCCGAGATCTGTTGTGACCAACTACATTCCCCTCCTCCTATGTGAATAGACACTTCACCCCTTGTGTGATCCAAAGAAACAGTGGGTTGAATGGCATCATCAAAGACATGGAAGAGATTTGCATCAACACGACTTCCCCAACTAACCGTCTCAGCGATGGACCTAATATGGCTCATTGACGGTCTGTAGTTTTGCGGCAGTGGTGGTTGATCTTGGCTTGTGCTAGGCTCTGCTTCTTATTGTTGGCTGGGTCCTGTACTTGGAGGTTGGTTAGGTCCTGCAAGTTGAGTTGCAGTTGTTCCAGCCATCTGTTCTTCTTCTTCTTCTAGTCCCAACGTCTCGCCAGTGATTTTCCTTGGAGCTAGCAACTTTAACAATTCAGCATATGAAGTAGTCTAGGCTTTTCGAAGGACATCATTAGTGTATCCTCTGATACTAGCATGTTGGCACAACTTTCTAATAAGACAAGAGAAAGGCAAGGCAAGCTTCCCTATCTTCTGTTCCTCGAACCACCTCAGGATCTCTATTAAATATAGATGGGGCAGGTTGGCATTAACCTTTTCCATCAGCACTGCACATCCTCTTGCCACATATGTTGATATTCTTTTTAAGCCCTTCAAGGGGAAGAGGTGATATGTTCCAATTTTAAAGTAGATCCTCTCTTCCGTCGTCAACTCACCAAATGTTTTATCTCTACCATAAGCCCTTTCCAACCAATCTCGTCGCACATCGGGGTTTGAACGGGTGGATAATTTAGCAACCTTGGGCCCTATATTCATAATTTTTAATACTTTTGAAATGACCTATGTGGAGAAATCAACTATCACACCATAAATATTGACAGTGATGCCTTGCTCCATATTGTGCCAAAATTGGTACGTCTCCCCTAGGTACCAGGCATCACATTCAGAGAGGGTAGGCCATAAGGGAGATCCTTTGAGGTGATCCCTAACAGCCTCAACAACAAACTTTACAACAGATTCAAAGTTTAATTCCACAATCACTACAGCGAATGTGGACTTTTTGTGGATGGCCTGGACATAATCTTGGGGCAACGTGAGATGTTGTCCCTGTTCAGGCGCTGCAGCATCTCCTCCTTCTACCTGCCCAGAATATACAGTAGGAGGTTCCTCTTAATGAATACTAAATAATTGTTCCTCCTATTCTATATGTTATCTGGCAAGATCTTGTCTTCCACCTCTCCTAGGTTGTTTGCTTCCACCTTGAGTAGGACCTTCCTTTTGTCCACGTTTCAGGGCCATCTGTAATCACACGGGGCCAAACGTTAGTAAGGTTATTTTTGAAGTTATGTTATACCTTACTGCTTGCCTTAATTAATTAATTTGTTTATCTCTATGTGATATTACCAGAAAGATTGTGATAATGAGTCCATTTTACTCAAGTGGTTTCTAATTTTCAATTTCCTGGTGTACCTAAGGGATTAAATGATTTTCTGGCGTAGTTTATTCTTAATTTACAACTAATTACCCTTAATAATTTCCTTTGGGCAATGATAAATTCCCAAAAAGTTAGGCGGTATTTGGCAAGTGTCCCTCCCCCACAACTAAGCTGAACACTTCGGGTTCAAGTAGGTTCAGACAGAATTAAAATTAGAGTACTAGTGAGCAAGATATAGATAGGAAAGCAAGGTTCACACAAATCACAAGTCAGAGAGAAAAATTTGAAAAAATCTCTCGCGTGAATCATGAGAAATGATACTAAGTGTTGTAGGAGGATCACCTATTTATAGGTTTGTAGGGACGCGATATCACGTATGATACATCGCATATGTGATATCACAGCCCTAGTGATATGGAGCACAATAACAAAATACCAAATTTTTTAGGGATTTTCTTGAAATAAATGTTGTAACTTAGGACATTGGGCTATTATGAAGAGGTTCTAAGGTAATTAGATGGTTTTAAAGACATGAATAATGATTTGTCAATTTTATCAATAAGGACCTTAGATGGTAGAGAAAAAGATCATGTAATGGTTCATAGGAACATTGATTCGGAGGGATAATAATAAGGAAAGAAAATTGTTGAAAATTATGTTGAGGATAAGAAATGGTGGGTGTGAGTTGTCATAAGTGAAGATTACAAAAAATTACATAAGTGGGTCCTCTCCAAAGCAGGTTTCAACCTATAATGCCCCTATGTAACCACACTTAAAGTGTCCATGGGCACTCAAAGGGTTAAATGTAATATGCACTAACTCCACAAAACACACACACATGAATATCACCTGAATGAGATGAGAATTCTATACTATACAGGACACAAACTACAATTACATGAACAGTGAGATGAGATGAACTAGAGAAGGGATCGTAGAGATTAGGACATGAGGTAACTGACCCAAGCCATAATGAATCCTGCATGTAAAGCATGATTAACATGTCATTAACCCATCGTTCCAAGATCAGGACCAAGTCCATTCCTCTAATCAGTGAAACTGCACTATTTCATCCCATGCTGAGAAACTGTGAGAGTACCATAACAACAAGGCATATGATCACTTGGTGTTTTATTCAAGGGAGGAGTGATTTTTATTTTGTGCCACTTTTCCCCCTCTTTTTTTTTCTTCTCTCTTTTCTTTTTTTTTGAATGAATGAATCCAGGGAAGCCATCAACCTTTAGGCATGGGTGCATGTCTTTCTAGTGGGACCCCCTAGAACACCATTGGATTTTTTAGTGCCCATTTTTATTACTCTTACTCCCATTTTTCATCAGTTCTACAAGGATCTTAGTATGACCACGTTGCATGATAACTCCCACAAACGTCACCAAAGGGAATCCACAAGTCCCCTTGATGTCACAGCCTAATCATTCTCTCTTGGTCCATCCTTCTTCATTTTGGGTAAAATGAATACAAAATTAATTTTAAGTTTTAAAAATGTCAAGAATATCATTGTACCCTTGAATAGAACCTCTTATTTGTAGAGTGGATGAGTGGGTGTAATGGGCTCACTATCTAAATAATTAATCGTTCAAGACTTGATAACATAGAACACACCTCAACCAATGATCCACATGAGTGTTTTATTCGTAGATGAGATTACTTATAAAAATGTAAAGAGACAAAAAGACACAAAGATAAAACAAGAAATTGAAAAATGAAAAACTGGAAAACAAAAAGTTGTAAAATTAAAGAAAATGAAAATTATTTATTAATCCTGCTTGCTATTAAAATGGGGGATATCCCCCATAACTGAACGGTTGAGGATAGCAAGGATTAATAAATGAAAGATGAGGATCCTTGCATGTTGGAAATATTAGGACTTGGCCATACTTACCCCATTGGGCTCCACACACTCGGTTATAGTAAGCATAGTGGGGAAATTTATGAGATGTGGTTCTCGGATAGCAAGTTGACCCACTTTGACATTTGGGACCGTTAGATGGTATGCAAGGATCAGGACGTTGGCCTCCATGCCTATGTTCATTGGGTCGTATGGTTGTTGGAGTGTTGATTGGTGGCCTTGATGAAGTAACATGAGCCATCGGGTTCGAAGATAAGGGTGCATCACAGTGTTGGGCTTGTGCTGAGTTGGATGATGTAGTGGCCTCAGAATTGTGTTGTCCCTTCCTAGGGTCATTTCTAAAGAAGGGATGCCTTCGATGTTGTTGAGGCTTGTCACTGCTGCTGGCAGTAGTAGCACAAGTAACGTTCAGAGGTTGTTGTTGTGGTGTAGGCACCTTAGGAACAGTTGGTGGCGATGTAGAAGGAGGGAAAGGATGAGAATGTTGAAAATTAGGAGAATTGTAAGGTGCATAAGGTGGTGGTTGTATTGAGGACATGGGTTGATAGTATTGAGGATAATGGTACTATGGTGAGATAGAGTATGTTGGCCCAATTGGGGAAATAGGATGTTGAACTAGGTAAGCATTTAGATTTGGATAATACAAAGGGTGTCTCTAGTTTAGGGGTGGCTTCCCCCACGACTAGGATTATTGCCACTATGATCGAACACATTATCTCTCTACGAACTCTGGATGTAACGTGTTTCCCCAATGCTCCTGTAAATGTGACAAGATTAGACATTGGCCCTTCGGGTGATTGTATAGGCAAATGTTGCATTCATATGTATGATTGGTAGTTGAGCCCTAATTTTCTTTATCCCTTCTTTCTGATTGTCTACTAATACTTTGTCCTACTGCTTGTGTTATCAGAACTCTATCTCCAATGATATTGATATATTCTATACACTTTTTATATGTCCATTCCAACATCTTATTGATCTTTGCCTCAACTTCCTCTAATTGTATTGGCAAAAATGGTTTTTCCACCTTGGGATTGGTTGATTTCTCCTTTTTGTGATTATGGACTGTGGTTAAGTTGAGATTTTGGTCCCGTTGATGTTTTTCAACACTCTCCCATCTAGCCATTTCTCCTTCTTCTTTTGCTACTCACTTAATAAGATCTTGGACCTGATGGATCCATAGTTCATATAGTTGACCTTGGGCATACATCCCTAGGGTTTCTCTTGTTGCATCACGAAGCCCATCAATGATATGGTACATTAGCATTTCCTTGGAGAACCCATGGCTTGGACAATTTTTTAACAGTGCATAATATCTTTCTAAGGCCAGGTCCAAGGGTTCATGCTGTGCTTTTCTCCACTCTTGGATTTGTTTCCTCAAGGTTGACACTCTTGCGTAGGTTTGATAACTTTCGTTAAAGAGTTCTACCATTGTTGGACAATGTTGTATTAATTTTGGTTTTAACGATCTATACCATACTTTTGCTTGGCCAACAAGTGTCATAGGAAAGAGCTTAAGTTTTTGCCAACCGTTATCAATGTTGTTCCATGTGCAAGCATCGTAGAAGGCTTGTAAATGTTGATGCAGATCTAAGTCATAGCCTCCTAAGAAAGTAGGGAAGTTGTTTAAATCAAGCCTAGGTAGGTGACTCTCTTTACGATGCCTATGAGAGATTTGAACAGCCTCTTGTATTTATGTTAGGCTTGTAGTGGCTAGCAGGGGTTCATCATCATCAGGTAAGTTATGCTTTTGTGTGTTGGGATGATGTTGCCTTCATTTATGTTGGTGTTCTTGATTTTCTTTGTGAGCTCAATTTTTAGTTCTACGCCGATTCCTTGAAAGATAGGCATCCATGTCACAATCTGACATTGGAGTAAACTCATTATGACTTTTGTAAGTCTTCCAATCATCCCCAAGTAAGTTCTTATTAGTTATTGAGAAGGTCCTAGGCCTTTTGAGCCTTCTCGTTCTATGAGATGTCTCATCCTCACTAGAAGTGTCATAGTTGAATGACGAGAGTCTTTGAGTATCGTTGGGGTGTTCATAAACGTAGGGGACTCCTACATCAAATTGAGTACTCCAGACTTCATTGTGATCTAATTTTTTGGTTCTCCAATGAATTTCCTCACTAGGTGTGGCATTATCGTAGTGTTGTAGGAGAGGCATGGTTGTGAAATTGTGTGTGAATTTATATTTGACTTTTATAATTACTTCTTTCTAAAAGATATTATGTTAATTCCTATACAACAACCTTGTATGATATAACTAATCTAGATAACTAGCACTGTCCTCGGCAATGGCACCAATGATGAGTGGAGAGATACCCCTACACTCAACCATACAAATATGAGTGTTACATGCGCAATCCGGTCAAACTCTGCAAACAGACTAGTTGTGGCATCTAGACAGTTAGCCTTAGGTTTCAGTTCGTTGTCTTCCCGCCTAGACTAGTATTAGCTTTGTCACGTATGGTTTAGTCTAGAGTGAGGTGTATGATGTGTTTCTAATCTAATGCTGCTCCTGAAGGCAATGGGAAATGATAATGTTAACTAATCTAAGAGAGAGAGAGAGGGTGAGAAGGATCTAGCTAGCCTAAGTGTGATGAGCATTCATTCCTTGATTACCCATACACATCTTGGACTTTGTGCATGACTACCACTGGGATTACCAAGCGCAAATCCTAGGTATGCTACTAGGTTACCAAGTAGTCACACTTAAATGCTTGTAATCAAGTTGTACTCATTCAATGTTTAACATGAGTTTAAGGGTGAGAGAGATTAATTAGGAAAGCATTAAATAAAAAGTAATTAAATAATTAATCTAAGTGAATGCTGTAATGATGAAGTAATCTTGATCTTTATTGCTGGTCATGTGCATGTCCAAGTATGTCACACTCGAATAAAGGATGTCGTACAATTACATTCACCACATTGCGAGCATACATGGAGAGGAAAAGGGTTGAGCGGAAAAATGAAAGCTAAAATCAAAACTAACTCTAAAACTCTCTATTGATAACTCTTCTATCCACCTCTTATTTATAGATGAGGAGATAGGCTCCGATATCGTGGATGCAATATCACGGTCACCCAAATGATGACTCATCATAGGGTTTCTACTACAAGGTTGGATTGTCGAGGTCTCAGCTACAAAAAATATAAATTTACTACTAAGAGACAATGTTGGCAATATGGCTAACAAATTTTGGCATAGAAATTAAGAAGAGGCCCTTCTTCTAGCATTAATAAAACTATTGTGACTAGAAAAAGTTGATCATTGGAATAGAGACCAACGGATCTAGTGCATAACAATTTTCAACCCATGAATTCCCAAGGCCTTCATGAAAAAATGGAATTTTGGGTGCCTTGGCTAGTCTGAAAAATCAATTAGGGACTTAAAAAATGAAAAAATGGATAAATAATATAATTGTATATTGAAGTAATATAAATGCACTAAAATAAATGACACATTTAATATGAACATAAAAGAAAACTGTAAAATTTATTTTATAAAGAATGAAATAAAGGAGAGTTAAGAGATTGTGTACAACGTGTGTCTGATAGGATAACAGGGGGGTTTACTTGAGTGAGAGTTTAGGGTCTGTTAAAGCTGATGTGTTCAATGTCATTATCCAAATGTCCTACCACTCTCGATGCTATTGAACCTTCTTTGCTACTACTCTAAATCTACAATGTTGGTCACTACTACGGGGTGAGAAAAGTGGAAAATTGGGATGCCAAATTACTCCACACTATGGTTTGGGAATGCCAAAAGTGTTACATTGACATACAAAATCTACAAGTCTCAAGGTGATAATGCTTCCATGTTGGGGTTCAAGAAAACGCAAACGTGGAAGATTGCAAGGGCCCTTGAGTGTTTGAGAATGCTCCAAGTGTAGAATTATTACTTGGAAAAATGTATGTATGCTCAATGTATTTAACTACCAAAAACTAGAACATGTTAATGGTGTTTGAGGCTAGTTCTTATAGGTCTTGGGCCATGAATGAGACTACAAATTGGCTATGATTTAACTATAATTTGGCTACACAATGGCTACAAATTGGCTACGAAATTGCTATAAATTTCTACCTTGTTCAGGTGAGATGGCTATCCAAATTTGGGGGTTACCATATATAGTAAGTGCCTTCCCCATGGCCATTCCATTTATAATAAATAGTAATGAGGGCATACCTTCTATGTTGAAGATGAATCTTCCACGCTAAGCTCTCCACCATGCTTACTAAAGTAGCTAGTCAATGTTGGAGTACATGAAATAATGAAACCTAGTTATTGTCACTTCCATGTTGAGGGGATGCAATTTCCATGTTAGGGTGGAGCCTCCACACTAGGGG
>MNCI01008877.1:0-27879 GCA_015680685.1 Gnetum montanum | reverse complement strand
TTTCCTACTTTAAGCCTAGGATGGGAACTGAGGGGAGTGCCGCCTCTTATTTATAGATTTGGCAATGGACCGCGATATCGTGTACGCAATATCGCAGGGGACGACGCGATATTGTGGCCCATGCGATATCGCGTCTCATCACTTTGTCACGTATGGTTTAGTCCAGAGTGAGGCATATGATGTGATCCTAAACTAGTGCTACTCCTAGAGACAATGGAACATAATCTTAATTAAACTAATGAGCAATAGGAAATGAAGTCTAAGCTAGCCTAAATGTGATGAGCATTTGTTCCTTAATCATCCGTACATATCTTGGACCTTGTGCACGACTACTACTGGGATTACCAAGCGTAGATCCTAGGTAGGCTACTGGGTTACCAAGTAGTCACACTTAAATGCTCGTGATTAAGTCGTACTCATTTTGCATTTAACAACAGGAATAGTAAATGATGATAAAGGAATATTAACTAAGAAAATAATATATAACAATAATAATTAACAATAAAAATTTAACAATTAAAACTAAGTGAATGCTGCAATGATGAAGTAATCTCAATCTTTATTTCTGGTTATGTGCGTGTCCAAGTCTGTCACACTTGAATAAAGGTGTCGTACAATTACAACCATCACACTGCGNTACTCATCCCGCGTTCTAGGAGTTGAGGGTGAGAGAGACTAAGCGCAATGAGTAGCTGATCCCTTGGTTAGCCATACACATTCGTCAATGGTCGTAACCAAGTCGTACTCATGCCACANTCTTATTTATAGGCTAAAATAGGCCTTGCATAAACAGGGCCATGTCGACGCATGGAGGGATGCGTCGATGGGGCCACGTTGACACGGCCGCGTATACGAGGCCTCGTATACGTGGCCTGGTCGACACATCAACTATATAGCGCTTCATCAATACATAAACACATAGTGCTAATCATTTGTAAATAGATACTAAATTTGGTTACCCAATTTGAAGAATATTTTAAAGTTCCATGTTTTCTTATGCTATCTAATATTTGATTGATTTTTCAAAGAGTTGAAAAACAAATTATTAGTATTCTCTACCCTATTAAGCATATGGAATTTATTTCTACATCATGTAGTTCTTCCTTGTTAAAATTAGTCTTTTTAATTGTATAAAGGAATTGGTATTGTGAGTAGATGGTAAGACTTACTTTCAACCAATTACATATTATAATCTTCCTGAATATTGAAACTTTTATCATTATAAAGGTCACTTGTTTAATGCTAATCCCTTTTCACTAAATATATGAAAAATCAAGCTAATATCAATAATAAGAATAATCCATTGTCAATAAAAAATAAAGAAAGATAAATGCTTTCAAGAATGCTTTTACTTATACTACAAGATATATTAATCAATCTAAACAAATATCTCATAAGGCAAATTTGTCAAATAAATATAATGTTAACTTACAGATCAAAAATAATGTTAGTATGTAGGTTATAGTTGATGGTAAAGAATTTTTAATGTAAGGTTTACATTAAGTAGTGAAGTGCTAGTGATGTAGAATATGTTGGTATTTTACAATAGCTTTCTATGGCTACCTCAAATCCTTTTGCTATTTTAAGTTTAAGCATGAATGGTAAAAAAAATGTAACTATTGTTAGGATGGGGGCTATCCTCCCTACTAACATTTAATTTTTCTCTCTTAATTTTCTAGAAATATTTATTATAGTATTGTACACATGAGTAGACAACCCTAAAATTACAATGGTTTTCTTTTGCATTTCTTTTTTTTTAAATGTTTCTTCTTAGTGTTAAACATATGATATTTTGTATAATTTTTTTGTTCATTATCAACATTAATTTTAGGATCCAACATCCCTTTTAAATTACTAGTGATATGTGACTCAAGTTGTTAGCTCATAGGTTAGAGGTTGCTAGTTCAAGTTACACTTTGTAACAAAATATAAAATCTTGTGATCCATAAGCCTCTTTAAAAAAAAAAGACAAATTCTACCTAACTTCTTAGCCTAAGAAAAACATGTTTGCAAACTATTTCATAAAATTAAAAACCATCTTGGGTTTTCTACAACCCAATGTTTAACACTAGCCTGTTTCATCCCATCTTTGAACATCTTCAACAGGTTTCCCTTCTTTGATTTCCATTGTAATCTAGTTCTTACCATTTCATTTTTTTCTATTTTCAGTGTTGTCCAAATCTAATTCAGAACCATTATTCATATTTTTTTCTCTTAGAATCAGAGACATCATTACATTCCCCTATAATTTTTCTAAATTATCATATCAACTATATGTCTTGGGGTGTACTTCCAGTCAATCCTTCAAGTTTTGATACCCCTAAATGTTAGTGTTAAGCTTGTAGTGTACATTGTATTTTTGCATTTATTAATATTATTTTTGGGGTCCGACACCCCCCAAAAAACTAGCTTCTAATAAAAGCATTGTATATAGGACTTGAATCTTTACCTTAAATTCATCCAACAAGAATTGTTTTCAAAATTTTTCAATTTTCTTTCCCAGTTCTTGATCAAGGATTTGGATCTCACACTATACATCCATAAAGCATAGAAGGTTGTATAATTATTTGAAAAAGATATTTTTGAATTGTACATGTCCAACTATCGTTATCTTACAATTTTTTATTTATTGTATATAAAGTTTTACAACTATTTGCAACTTATTGAAACATACCATGCTTTGATACCTGCCAAATCTTTCCATGGTAGTTGTTGACCAACAATCCAGCTAACATTACACACTTAGGGGAAAACGTTGCACGGGAAAAAAATGCAAAAATGGTAGTTGCTGACCAACAATCCAGCTAACATTACACACTTAGGGGAAAACGTTGCACGGGAAAAAAATCCAAAAATAAAGCTATGCTTTGTAAGATTCAAAAGCATGGTTTTGGTTATTCAAAAGAACCATGATTCTACAAGACTTTAAATCCTATAAGAGCTTTTTTTAAAAAAATCATAATTAAAAAAACAAACTTGTAATAAAATCGTACTCAAGAAAAAGTGTTTACCACATTTCCTTAAAAGTAAAATTTATTAACAAGTACCTTAATAATTAAAAAAAAAACAAATTTTGCTTGTTTCCAAAGAATTGCAGCCTACTTTTCCGGATGCCTCTGCGGCAACCAATTCATATTGTTTCAGATGCTCGAAGTCCAGTAACAAGAAGCTTTAAAAAACAAAGACTGTCCATGCTGATTGCATACATACACGAACAGGGAGCCTCGTAAATATCCAAGGAATTCATATATGTCATTGTTGAGAATAACAGGGGTCCTTTTGACCCACTTTTACTTCTCTACACGCAGTACATAATTTTTACATGCATTCTTGGAAATTGAAAGATGAATAATAAAAATTCAATTAATATATTTAAAGCGGTTGCTGTTAAATTGCAATCTGCATGCGCCAAGTTTCATTTACTATGTTTAAGATTTGCAAAGGTGTATCATTCCAAGCCTTATTATGCGAATCTGAATTTGTTAATAATGGCAAAGTCAGAAAGCCAATGCTATTATGTTGCAAAGATATCCATGATTCGAAACTTGAAAGCTTACACTTTAGTTCTAGGGTTTATCACAATACAAGATAGTATCGTTTTCCTCAATCTTACTAATAAACTATGTTCATTACAAAAGCTTGCGAAGCAAACCAACGATGCCACTAGGGAAAGCAAAATTACCTTATAAGATTTGAGGGATTTGCCATGAACAGAGCAGGTGATCGAACCTTGCGGCAACAGGTCCACGCCCCTGTAATTTTCTTCCTGCAACTTTTGGATTTCAATCATTGAATGCCTTACCTCATATAAGAGCTTGGCTAAGCAACACATTTCCTTGAATTTATCGAAACATTCATCTTTGTTTTGGTGAATATTGCCCCAGTTCTCCAATGCTGATCCCAAACAAAGCAATCCTACAGCAACTGTATGATTGGCTCTGATATCTCTTAAGATGATGTAAGCCAGAGTACTGGGATCACTCTCTCCTTTCAGAAAGTAAGGCTCCTGATTCATACAAAAATTGCTCAACAGTTGCACCACTCATGTCTAAAATCAACATTATTAATTATTTAGGTCTTGGTTACAAGACAAGAATTATTTATGTTTAAGTTACAAGACAAGAACAGGGATAATGGAAACACACCAGGATGGAACTGTCAGGCTCGCTTTCAGCAAACAGCTCTCTAAGAAGAGGAATGCAGGATAACTTCGCCCAAATTTCTCTTTGCCTCTGCCTTGACTGATTAGTGTTATCTTGGCCAGAATCCTGAAAAAATCCCATGCATAATACAATGATTCAAGAAAGTGAACACTTAGATCTTGGGATTCATCCAAGGTAAAAAAGACATAGTAAAGAAAAGAAAAAAGAAAACACTCTATTTCCTGAAACAATGCCAGAATCTGATCCAATGCAATTCTCGAATCCAAATCGTTGAGTGAATCCAAGATATATGACGTAGTTTTTGATTTGCAGGGAATGTGAAGCATCTGCTTGGAAATTTCCAGAATTTTTTGCATAATCTAAGCCTCCCCATTTTTCAATTCTATCGCAGTCGGCAAACACTCTGTTTCTAATGCTGTGAATTCAAAGCATGCAACTCAGAGGAGACGTTGGGATATTAATGCTCATTCTCTGGTGTGCCGACGGCATCTGAGTAAACTGAGATGTGCAAGGCAAGTTTTTCCTTTTGCTTTTGCCAAAGCACAGAAAAGTTACAGGCACAATTATTCTAGCAGAACAACTTTGAAAAAATCATAAATATAGTTTCTTTTTCCAACAGTTGTAAAATTCCATCATTGTCATTCATTCTCTTTAATAAAGAGGATCGTTCCTTCTTTCTCTCTTCCTTCCATAAGAAGAAAGGTAACCACGGTAAATTCTTACACCCTGGAAACCACTACATCTTGACGGTATTCCCAATTAGGCGCATTGTTTTCCATCGGAACTTCACTCAACATATTGCAAAAATTGAAAGTACTCGGGCACCACCAGTTCTTTCCAAGTTACTTCATGGGTCTGAAGGGCAGATCCTTTAGATGGAAGAAGGTTTAAGAAAATTTTTTATTTTGTATATTTTTTACAGCCTAATATATCAAATGATGCGGGTGGGCAAATTGAGAAAAATTGATTTTTTAAAAAAATTTTGTAGTCTTTCGAATTGGGATGAGTTTTGGGTTGATCTCATTATACAATCTATAAACTCGTAAAATTTCAGATTAATTAGAATTTATTTGATGATTCAAATATATCCTGAAAAAGGTATCTTGAATAAAACTTTTCAACATTCAAAATAAAAATAGTGATTTGTATAATGAATATCTCTGCGATAGAGAGACTTATGGAGTACATAAATACATGATATAAAACTCTTTCAACAATATTCCTACCTTCAAAATCTGGAATTGATTTAAGTTGATCTAATGGTTAAAATCTATTACACAACAGTGGCCCTGAATATGATTATTTAACTTCTTGGACTAATGAATTAGTGAATATGATGAATCCATGATGGATGATGAAAGTTATTGGAGTAGAAAATTTTGTAACATAAACTATCTTATTGTTGTAGCATCAAATTGCCTCAATGGTATCGATTGTATCTCTTACAAACATGATTTGCTTACATAGTTATATAGTCAAATAATGGATCCCTAATAGAATATGATAGGACATGCTTATTTTATGAAAATTTGGGCTAGAAATTCAAGAGACATGAGAGACTAAGTTTATTCTCTGATTGTATCCACCCATTAATCTTTTAATAAAATAAAAATCAAATTGTCTTTTTACTTCATATGATGATAAAGTGCAAGTTTAACTTTTTTTTTCTCTTGTTTATCTTGATGAACATATGGGGCATGATGGACTATCTCTAACCATCCCTCCTTTAGTGTGAAATGTATAATTTTTCTTATCTTCTTGTCTTGATTCTTAAATCTTCTTTATGCTTAGACCATGATAAATGTACTCATTTCTATCATTTAAAACAAATTTACTCAATAAATCTATTAGTTGATTATTGGTTTGCACATAATCAGGTTTGATGGTTACCTCTTTTACTTCTTATTTGATGTCTATGTGCTTTGATTTCCTATGTAGCACATGTTTATTTGATATTTGGATGGTTGTTGTGTTATCACAAAATAGATTGATTAAAAGACCAACTTGGAATCCTAAGTGTGTCATGAGTTTCTTGAGCCAAAGTATATGTTGTATGCACTTA
Organism: Gnetum montanum; assembly: GCA_015680685.1. Taxonomy (NCBI): domain Eukaryota; kingdom Viridiplantae; phylum Streptophyta; class Gnetopsida; order Gnetales; family Gnetaceae; genus Gnetum; species Gnetum montanum. The sequence continues at coordinate 21,654 of MNCI01008877.1, read as the reverse complement.
GCCATAGCTATGAATTTAGCTTCACAAGTTGAGAGACCAATTGAAGTTTGTTTTTTGATTTTCAATATATTGCATTATCTCCATGGAATATTATTCTTAATGTATATTTTCTATCATTATCATCTCTTCCCTAGCCACCATCTAAATAAGTATGAACTTGTTCATTCCCTTTGGTATAGATGACTCCATGATCTATTGTGCCTTTAATGTATCTTACAACATGTGTGAAAGCATTGAGGTGGCTTTGCCTTCATTCTTACATGAATCATGATAGGTAGGATATAGCAAACTCAAGATCTGGTCTTGTGCAACATAGAAATTTGATCACTGCAATCATACTTCTATGTTGAGTTGCATCAATAAGAGGTGTGATATCCTTATATTAAAGCTTCAAATTAAGAGGAAGTGGAGATATTGTAATTTTTTCTTTGCTGATTTTATATTTTTCCAGCATGAATGAAGCATATTTGGTTTAATGAAATTTGATTCCCTCCTTTTCTTGCTCAACTTAAATTCTAAGAAAGTATTTCAATTGTTCTAAGTCTTTCATCTCAAATTCACTATTTATATCAAGCTTGACTTCTTCTATCAATTTATTGTTTATGGATGAGAAGATAAGATTATCCACATATAATGAGATTATGATGAAATCTATATTATCATGTTTGTAATACAAAGTGAACTCAAACATACAAGATGAAGATTTTATTTTTAGCAAATAATTATTGATTCTATGAAACCATGCCATTGGAGCCTTCTTTAATCCATACAATGCTTTATTTAGTTTGCATACCTTATCTTCTTTTCCTTTGATGACATATCCTCCAAGTGTTATAATTGGAAGCAATAGTTTCAATAAAACAATTAGCAAATCAAATCTAAAAATACACTAGAGAAGCTTTGGAGAAATTATTAGAATGTTGTAGATCTAAATAAAATGTTAAAGGAAAAAAATATTACGCTATAGTAGATCAAATAGATACTATAAATCACTAAAAAAACCATTGTAAACTCCAACAAACGTTTGCTATAAAAGAAAAATGAAAATAACGAAAGAAAATAGCACAATAACACAAAGATTTACGTGGTTGATGCCCTTTTTACCCTACCTCCACAAAAATGCTGATCTGCCTTCTATTCTGCTCAAATCTTAAGGACACAAGTTGTCCTTTTAGCTTTCCCAAGCACCCAATTTGTCACTCCAATAGATCTCAGATCTCATACTCTCGTCTCCAAGGCAAAACCTCAATACACTGCTTCCACATCAAAAACACACACTTAAAGGCTACCCCAAGCATTCTATTTATAAGGAAACATTAGGACCAAATCCCAATCCTAACACATGTGGGATAAAACCCATCCCCACATAAACATCACTTTACAAACTGACCCCTTTATTTTTTTTTCATATCATTATTTAAAAATGCAACATCCTTTTAAAAACATAAAAGGAGATATAACAAATAATACTAATGTATTTGTCTTGATTTTTCCAACAAATTCCCCCTTGAAGACAAATCCAACCAGCCTTCGAGAGATGTGCACTTTTAATTTAGCTTCAGCTATCCCAAGCTTCTTCTTATAGAAAATGTGTTTTTTAGCTATCATTGGTTTTGTTAAAGCATCAACAACATTAAGCTTTGTATGGACCTTCTGAACATGCACCAAGCCTTCCTCTATGATTTCTCTTATGAAGTGGAACTAGATATATATATGTTTCATCTTGGCATGAAAGGCAGAATTCTTTGCAAGATGGATTGCACTCAAACTATCATAAAACACAGCATGACTTTGTTGTTTTAATCCAAGAGATTACAAGAATCTCTTCATTCATAACATCTCCTTGCATGCTTCTGTGAGAGCTACATATTCTAATTTGGTTGTAGATAAAGTTACCAGTGGTTGTAGATGTGACAACCAACTCACTGCTACACTACCAAAAATAAATGTATACCCTATAGTGGAATGTCTTATATCATGATTAGTAGTAAATTTTGCATCTACAAAACCTTCAATGTGCATATTAGCATCTCTAAAAGACAAGCAATGTGTTTTTGTGCCCTTTAAATATTTTAGAATTGATTTAACAACCAACCAGTGATTCCACCCATAGTTGATCATAAATCTACTAACTACTCTAATGGCATAAGCAATATCAAGACATGTACAAACCATGGCATACATTAATGACCCAACAGTAGAGGCATATGGGACATTTTTCACCTTTTCAAAGTCCTCTTTTGACTTTGGACAGTCCTCCTTTGATAAATTAAATTGTGCTAAAAGAGGTGTATTTACAAGTTTTGCATCCTCCATGTCAAAACATTTTAGAACCTTTCCAATGTAATCTTCTTGACTCACCCATAGCTTTTTCCTTTTTCTTCTCAATAAATATTCATTTCAAGAATTTTCTTTGCCTGTCCCAAATCCTTCATATCAAATTCTTTGTCCATTTCTAGTTTTAGATGTTTTATTTCTGTCATGTCATTTCCAGCAATTAACATATCATCAACATACAACAATAACATTATAAACTTACCCAAAACATCTTCAAAAAAATACACATAGTGGTCCAAATTGTTTCTTTGATAATTTAGCTTCTTCATGAAGGTATCAAACCTCTTATACCACTACCTAGGGGCTTGTTTTAGACCATATAAGCTCTTTTTCAATCTGCAAACCAGACTTGAACCTTGTTGTTTTTCATACCCTTTTGGTTGTTCATGTATATTTCCTCCTCCAAATATCCATGAGGAATGTTATTTTTATGTCAAGCTATTCCAATTCTAAGTCCATGCAGGCCACCAAAGATAGCACTAAATGTATAGAAGAGTGTTTTACCACCAAAGAAAAAATTTCTTGGAAGTCTATGCCTAGATTCTGTGTATAGCCTTTCATCACCAACCTAGCCTTGAAACAGTTTTCCCCATTGGCCTCTGTTTTAATTCTATATAGCCACCTATACTCCAAGGGTTTTCTCCCTTTTGGTAACTAAACTAGCTCCCATGTTTTGTTTTGCTAGAGTGATTCCCATTCATCATTCATAACTATGTTCCACTTTGTAGCATTAGTACACATCATGGCTTCCTCCATTATTTCTGGTTCACCACTATCACTATAAAGTACATAATTCAGCAAGGAGAGTACCTGTCAGGAGGTTTGGTAACCCTTGTTGACCTTCTAATCTAATGAGACACATCTATAGCTTGTTGTTCATCATCTTCTTTCTCATTTCCTTATTGTCCTCCATTTTCTTTTTGTTGTCCTAAATTTTTAGCTTGTTGCCATGTAATTTTAGCATGCTATCCTATGTTTCCAAATCTGAAAAATCCATGAATTCCATCATTTTCAACTTCTTCAGTCATCCTAAAAGGAGTTCTCATGCTATTTGAGCCATTGTTGTCCTTGTCTTTCTTTTGCAACTTACTAAACATCACATTTTTTTGAATTTAATGCCCCTTGATCTCACTACACGTTTCAATTTAGGATCCCAAAGTTTGAATCCTAAATCATCTTCTCCATATCCTACAAATATGCAATGTTTAGCCTTATCCTATAGCTTAGTTCTGTTCTCCTTTGGAATATGCATAAATGCCTCACATCGAAAAATTCTTAAATGACTATATGAAATGTCTTTACCTCTCCAAATAGCTTTTGGAATAGCATTATCAATTGAAGAATGTGAAAACTTGTTTACCAAATATGCTATAGTCATAATTGCCTCTTCCAAAAACATCTTAGGTAGGCCAACACCTAAAGCCATTGTTCTAACATAATCCAACAATCTTCTGTTACATCTTTCAAAAACTCCATTTTCCTATGGTGTACTAGGATGGGTACGAATGTGCCTAAGGCCTCTACTATTCCAGAAATCAGCAAATACTTTGGAAGTGTACTCCCCACCATTATTAGTTTGCAAACATTTTATTTTCTAACTTGTTTCATTTTCTACTCTTGCAACAAATTTTTTGAAAATTAAAAACACTTTATCTTTTGATTTCAGCATATAAACCCAAACCTTTCTTGTACAATCATATATGAAAGTTACAAAATAAACAAATCCACCAAGAGAAATTGGAGTCATAGGACCACAAACATCAAAATAGGCCAATTCTAACTTATTTTTCTTTCTACTGTCCAAATTCCTATGGAAGTTTACTCTCTTAGATTTTTCAACTAAACAATCTTTGCAATTAGTTTGGGCATAATAAAATACAAGAATGAAAGACTGATTTTGAAATACCTTTAAACCTGACTAGCCAGTGTGTCCAAGATGTCTATGCCACACTTCAAAACTTTCTATATCAAAAACTACTACAACAAAGTTGCATGAATTTGCCATCAACATATATAAGTTTCCCTCCTTCTTACCTTTCAAAATGGTCATAATTCCCTTGGAAATCCTCCAATGTCCACCTCCACTACTGAAATTTAGACCTGAATCATCTAGCTATGAAACTAAAATTAGCTTCTCTGTGACTTCAGGAACATGTCTAACATTATCTATTGTCACCTTTGACATCCCTACTTGTTGCAGACTTATACTTCCAATTCCAAGAACTTTTAAAGCTTTTCCATTAAAAGAACATACAAAACTAGATTTAACTTAATGGTAAGATGTAAAATAAGACTTATCTGGACCAATGTGAAGAGAGGCACCTGAGTTAATCAACCAAATGTCACTGCTAGGTCCATCTACCACCATTGTACATAGTTCTTGAACCAAGAAACTAACATTGTCATTAGCTGTATTTACCTTTGATGTTCCTTCTTTTGACTTCTTCTCCTTTCCTTTATCTTTTTGTGCTTTTCATGCAAAGCAGTTCTTCCTCAAATGACCTTTCTTCTTACAAAACCAACACTCTTGAGTTTGATTTTTGCCACATGATATGCCTTTTTTCCTGCTTCTCCCCCTACTTCAGAAATGTCTTCTACTTCTCCCTCTTTTCTCTACCACATGAACATTTCTAGATCCATAGGACTCATCTACTCTTTCTTCTAAATCCTGAAGGGTAGACACAACCTATTCAAATGTCATAGATGAAACATTCATAGAAGTAGTAATAGATGTCACAACTGCAGACTAGGAATCAGGTAAGGAGTCTAACAGAGCATAGGATTTAACTAAATCTGGAATAACAATTTTATATCCTTCCAACTCATCATCCTCTTTGTTCTCAAACTCTGATAAAAGGAGATGTGGCCAAGATAAAAGGATAAGTAGTTGAGATCAAGATGGAGATGAATGAAGATTCCAACAAGATGATCAAGACTGAAGGCATAGACAACCATAAGGGGAAGAAGAGCACCATCAAGAACAAAGGCATAACAGGACTCATCATAGGCATCATGACCTTAAAAGGAGCCACCATGAATGGAATGACTATGATAGGCCTTTGCTAGCTACTAGAAACATGCTCAATATCTCAAAGGCATTAAGAATATCCACAAGGCATCAAAGAGATAGTAGGATTAAGTGGCTAGATATGCATAATATTCCTAGGTTTGAAGGGGGATATAATGTAGATCCACAAAATCATATACAAGCTTTTCATAATGCATGCACTTTACAAAACATAGAAAATGAATGGTAGAAGCTTAAATTGTTCCCAATGATACTCATCAAAGAAACAAAAGGCTACTACCATTTCTTGGAACCAGAATTTATTTGCCGATAGAGTACCATGTTGGAACTATTCAACAACAAATATTAAACATACTCTAAAGTTGTAACTTATAGAGGCAAATCCAAGGATGAAAATAAGAAAATCATGAGTCCTTGGATGCGGCCCTAGGTAGCTATTACTCTCTATTACACCAGTGCATAGGCCATGGATACTCTCAAAGAGAACAACTTTCTCATATCATAGATGGACTTTAGAAAAAAAATAGGGAAACCCTTGAGGTCTATGCCAAAGAAAGATTCTCTAAAATGTGGGTCCATCAAATTCAAAGGCTAATAGAATAGGTGGTCAATAAAAAGGGGAGTGGACAAAACATAAGAGTGCAAAGGAGAATAACATGGAACCCTCCATTAACAAAACAAAGGTGTGTTTTTATGATTCAGAGGAGGAAGCACCTCTTGATGAAGTTGTATAGAGGAAGACCTTGTTGATACAAAAATTTATCACTAAAATATCAGCTAAGGTTGATAAAATGTGGAATTCCTTAGATAAAAAGTTCCAAATAGCTCTCAAAAGTGTAGAAAAAAGAGTGAAGCAAGGGAGTAGTGGTTAAGATATAAGGAGAAAAAAGGATAGAGAAAGAAGTTAACATCATCAAAATAGTAAAGCTATGATAGTCAAAGAGGTTATAGATCCTACAATGAATGATGATGGGAGCAATATCTACTAGTATGAACATCCTAAGGGATGTTGCCTAGAGCTATCACATTTGTAAGAATCTAGGGTGCATGCATTCAATCCCAAATTTATAAAAAGGTAAACATCTAGGCGATTACCTTACTCACAAGAAAATTACGAGTATCATTTCCACCAAACAAGATATTATCAGAGACAAGAACCTCATCAACCTCAGGATCAATACCAACAATGGTAAAATCTATAGTCATGGGAGATGTCACCAACATGATAGTAGTATCCTTATAGATATCCAATCCCATATGGATATTATGTCTAGCAACATATATCTCTTCATGACTCATCTAGCCACATCTCCTTCTCTTCCAACTACTATCCTTAAAAATATTATAGAGCACCTTCTCTAAGAAGTGGGTCTCTTTTTCCTTTTCCTCCTCCATATCTCTCAACAATTCCTACATCATCAATCACAACATCCTTACCATCTACTCCACCTATGCAAACCGAAATTCCACCATAGCCATAGTAGTAAAACACCACAAGGGTAGTATACTTACAGCCAAATATTCATGTGAGTGGTTCTAGACAGAACCTCACAAGAAAGTATTCTTTAAAATAAATAGTCCTACAAAACCCTTGTAGACACTTGTGGCTATTAACCCTACCTCATCTACCTCTAAAAGTACTTTCAAGCTACCTTCAAACCAAAAGTTCTTCAATGTCCACATTGTCATGTTGGCCCACATGGTTATCAATTGGATAAATATTGGCCACCTTCCTAGGAAGTAATCTAATCCTACAAGTCTCCTTATCTATTTGTAAAATGTAGTAAATGATTCATGTAAGGCTTTGTTGAATTCATGTTCTGGGATGAACTTAATCTCATAAGAAATGTACAAGACCTGGAACTTGCCTCCTCTCAAGAGGAGTAATATCAAACTAGAACTTGTGGATTAGTCCATCACTATTTCTTTAGGGCTAGTGGAGGGCATTGTGACCACCCTTTGTGGGTGGTCCTATCTTATATATTTTCTTGTAATCCATGTGGATAATTGTAAGGGGGGGGACTTCCCTATCATTATGAGAATGGTTTGGCTAAGTACGATAGATGCCAAGATGGGGATTCAAGACCTTTCTTTGGAAATCTCTAAGAAAAATGAATTTGGCAAAATCAATAAGAAGAGGGTTTCATGCATCGCATATAGTGACAGAAGGTACCATTGCGTGAAGAAAATAAGGATAGTCAAAGGTATATCTATCTAAGCATGCAACTAGTATGCTGAAACAATAGTCATTCAAAAGTTATTATATGCATCATCCACATAATAGGATGGTACCCATTGTCTAATATTAGAACATTAAATTGAATCCACAATATGATGGAATCATTGAAGAGCCTTACAAGTGCCTACATTGAGAATACAGATGAAATAGAGCAACTCCATAGTCAACTCTCCCATACATAGAATGAAATGAATTGGGGAGAGTTGGAAATCTTAGATCACTTTAAGTAGGAGCCCCTTGAACTAAAAACTTTATCGGCAACTCTAGAAGATGCTTTCTTTCATAGTGGTAACTCAATAATCATTAATGTTAACCTTGCTTATGATTAGAAAAAGAAGCTACAAATGTGGTGAATAAATGGCCAACATCCTTTGCTTGGTTATATCATGAACTAATAGGGATAGATCCATGAATATGCCAACACCGCATATATATAGACTCTTCCACCAAGTCAAAAAGATAACTACAAAGAAGATTAAACCCAAAACTTAAGCAAGTGTTCAAGGAAGAAGTAGAATAACTTCTTAAGGCTAGGTTCCTATATCTAATTACAGATAGTGAATGGGTTAGCCCAATTGTGATTGTACCTAAGTAAGGAGCAAAGTGATATATTTGCATAGACTTCAAGCTTTTGAATATGGAAACCTTCAAAGATCATTTTTCATTGTCATTTTTTGACCAAGTGTTGGACATCATTACAGGACATTGCTACTACATCTCTCTAGATAATCATAGTGGCTATAACCATATCCAAATCACATCAAAGGATCAAGCCAAAACAATGTTCACAAGTTCCTGGGAGACTTTTGCATAGAGAAATATGCTCTTTGGCCTAGGTAACACTCCTGCTACTTTTCAACACTTGGTGCTTAGCATCTTTCAATAGAAAATTAATGGTGGGGTAGAAGTCTGCATGGATGACTTATCTACCTATGGTATCACTCTTGAGTAAGCCTTGAACCATATTGAGCAAGTGCTTCAATAATGCATGAAATTCAATCGGAAGCTCAACTGGCAAAAAAGCCACTTGATGGTCTAGAAGGGCATAGTTTTGAGGTACCAAATTTTAGAAAAAGGGATTGAGGTGGACTCAGAGAAAGTATGGATCATCCAAGGAATTATTAGATAGCCTAAAATAGTAAAAGATGTAAGGTCATTTCTTGAACATACTAGCTATTATTGGCATTTCATCAAGAACTTCTAAAGATTTTCTAAGCCATTGGTAGAGCTAATAAACAAGGATGCATCCTTTAACTGCATTAAGAAATACAAACAATCATTCTACTAGTTAAAGAAAAATCNGGAATTCATTATACCAATTAGAACATTTAGGATCTAAAACTTCAACAAGTTTGTCAAAGAGAAGTTCATCTAGAAATTGATTAGATAAAAATCCCTCATCCTCTTTGCTCTCACATCATAATCAAGATAAGTAATTAGCAACCATATTCTTAGTTTCCTTTTTATCTACCATTATAAGATTGAACTCTTATAAAATCACTAGCCATTGTATGACACAAGGGTCATCGCTAGCTTATCCATTAGGAACTTGATGGCACTTTGGTTCGTGTGCACAAAGATCTGATATACAAGCACATAATGCATGAATTTCTCTAAGGTGTACACCATTGTCATAATATTTTTTTTCATAGTGGTGTAGCGTAATTGTGCCCTCATAATGCTTCTTCTTGCATAATGAATGTAATAAGGATGTTTCTAATTGTTCAATTGTATACNCTCACTTAGGAGAATTTCCAAGAATGAGACAATAAGAAGAAACCACAATTTCTTCACCAAGTTAAGAATTACATGGAGATCAATAGTAACCTTTACAAGGTTTGTAATGATGACTTGGTATGATGGTGTGTGCCCAATGCTAATCAACTATAGATCCTCCAAGATGCTCATGAAGGTTCTTATAGGGGACATTATTCAAGGTGAAGCATGGTTGTGAAAATCCTCATGGCAAGATACTTTTGGCTAACAATTCTTAGGGATGTCCATCAATTTTCTAGTTTGTACAAGCATTGCCAAAGAGATGTAGAAATGACCATATGAATGAAATGATCCTAACAGTGGATCTAATCATTAGATCCTTTTGACCTCTAGGGCATTGACTTCATGGGTTCCATCAACACCATGTCCAATGGGAAGGCATCTATCATTGTAGCAATTGAGTATTGCAATAAGTGGATTGAAGGTACAGTTGTCATTGACTATTCATCTTCCACTATAGTATAGTTTGTTCAATAGAATGTGGTAAAGGGGTTTGGTATTCCTAGGGCACTTATTTCTAGTAATGAAACTCACTTTATAGGTGCTACATTTCAGAAATTGATTCAATGCTTAGGAATGCTACATAAATTGATAACTCCCTATCATCCCAAGCTTATAGTTAAGCTAAAGTTACTAATAGGGAAATAACTAAGATACTAACATGCTCAATTAGTAAATATAGGAAACATTAGAGCACAAAACTCTTGTAGGTTATTCTTTATGGACTTATCAATAAACCTGGAAAATTCCTATAGGTTATTCTCCCTATGGGTTGGTGTATAGGAAACTACTAATACTTCTAATCCAAGCTAAGCTTAGTATACTCTAAATGGCATATGAGCTTGACTTGATCTAAGCCTAGCACAAAGGAAATGTCTAATAACATTAAATGTGTTAGAAGAGAACTCAGAAGTAGTCCTATTAATGAATGAAGTGTACAATACACCTACCAAACAACATCATGATGCATGAATAAGGAAAGTTAAATTTCAACTAGGTGATAAGGTTCTTTATTAGAACCCCACACATGTATCAAAACATACAAAATTTTAAATGCTATGAGAAGAAACTTACATCATTCATGCAATTTTTCCTTATGGTGCCATGATAATTTACCATCCTTGAAGCCCAAAGAAATAGTTGTTAGTCAACATCCAATAAGTAAAGCCTTTTCTAAAACCTAGAATAACCAATAACACTAACACCTAAGTAGATGGGTGAAAATGCTTTATTTTTTGGATCTCCTCCTTTCAACTTAGTCATGGGAGAGATAGCCACTCATATTAATATTTTGTGAAGGATTTCCAGATTTTCACCTATTTATTTTGCCCTATTTTTCTTATGTTTTTCATTTTTCTTGAATATTTTACTACTTTTTAAATATATTTTCTCATTTCTTTCTTTTAATTTTACCATTTTTGGTTTTATCTTATGTGTTGTTTTGTTTTGTTTTACAAAATCTTAAGTTTTTACTATGGATACTACTACTACTGGAAGTTAATAAATGTAGTATTTAATATTATGATTAATTACTAAATGATCACATTTTATCTCTAGATTATGTCCTTGAATAACATATTGTTAATTTTCTGATGATCTCTGGCATTGAGTCCACAACATCCATCCATTCCATCTACTCTCTTGAGGTCCTTCCATAATTGAAACTTAAAGTAATTAATAATCTTATTACTTAACAAACTCAGAACAGACCAAGTGGGAATGGATAAGGGTATGACCAGAAGGAGATTTGTTATATGTTCTTTTCAACTTTCCTTTTAAGTTTTATTATCTCTCATTAGTAGATCACCACTCCTATTGTCGATCATAATAGGAAGCATGTCTTTACATGGTGTGGTTCCTAAGCACATCCCTTAAACATAATAATGGGCTACAAGAATCAGTTATGAGGCTAGAAAGACATGTTCCTCATGCCTAAAGGCATCCCTAACTAAGGCCCTTTCTTCCTTCTTCTATTTTCTTCTTCTCTTAGAGTGTTGATTGTCCTATGGGAGTTATTATGTACTTTTGATGGGTGTTGAGAAAGGATATATTAATCTGATGTCACTGTCAATGGAATGGACTTGTTCTTGACTAGGGATGGACTAGTATAAGATTATCTTAATCATAAACTCCATAAGGATTTCATGCAATCTACATCTAGATCACCTAACTGCCACACTCTCTCTACCATCATTCTTATGTCACCATTGATCATCTCATTGCCTCTTATCATTTTAATTACTGTATTTGTTATGGAAGTGACATAATCCTTGGACAATCTCTCACATGGATTTGACTTTTCACTTCTACTAACCATTAATCATCCTTGATGCCTACAAACTCCTTGTGATGATAGCATGTAATGGCATCATAGGCATAACCTTACTTTGGGGAGGATCCACTTGCATACCCTTTAATCTCTTTAAGTTAAACTTCCTATCCCTTGGTCATTTCTCCAATTGATCTCATCCACTTATATTTTACAAGTCCAATCTTGCTTTCTTTTGGCACTGCTAGTTTATCCAACTCCAATCCATTCTCCTCTCCCAACACAATTACAACCCTCTTCTATGTTTGTATCATCGTTCTATGTTTTTTTGGCTTCAATTAAACTCTTGTTTCATTTTAAAACTCGCCTAATTTCCTCACTTCTCATATGAAAGTATCATATAACTACATTGATGCAATCCTATCGATGTAGGGGGATCCATCAAAGTAGCTACATCAATGCATCCTCATTGACATAGTACAAAAATACTATATATACATTTCTTAACCATTTTTGCATCATTTCACACTAAAGCATGAAGATTTTTTCAAATTTTTCAGACCCTAAGATCCTTCTCACAACCATGCCTCTCAAACCACTAACCCAATTCAACCCATTTTTCAATCCTTGAGCTATTGAACATAGGCTTTATGTTATGGGGAACATAAACCTTTAGTTTCTTCTAGAAAAGTTTTTGAAATTTTCTTAACTTCCCAAGGTTGGTCCATCAAAATAATATTAAATTACTCATCCCAAGTGGGTTAAACCTAACAAACAAACTCTGGTAGCTAATTAATAAAATAATATTAAAATAACATAACTCACCAAGATAAAAAAAAAGCCTAAGCATAATCTAGTCTAATAAGAAAGGTATCAAAAGAACTAAGTAATAAATCATGATTTTTTTTGGTTGCAACATCGCATATGCGTTGTTAGGGTTTGGCTCTGATGTCAGGTGTCTGACATTGGGAAATTTATCCTAAGTATATAAATACCACATACGGGCTCTATTTTTCAATTAATTTTTGGTCATTTTTAGTTAGAGTAGCCAAGCTCTTGCCATTTCTTTTCCTAGAGAGTTAAAATATTTTCTGAGTGCCTGCAGAAGGAGTCTAAGTATGTATGATTCTTTGTTCAAGCATTGATGTACCTAAGCGTAGCATTGTGACGAGAATAAAATGAACTCTTTTGATAATCCTTGTAGCATTGAGAATAGATTAATATTTTCTTTAATGCATTTTACTTTCTTGTTTTTTACTTTAATGCATTTGATTAAGCAATTTATTTCCAGCAGTTAATGAACATGAGCAGGACCACTTTGAGCATTCATATAGTACTTGGTAATCTAGCAACACTTAGCATTTGGTTGCCCAAGAGTGCTATATGTATTCAGGATGTGTTTAGGAAAGTGGAGCAGTTACTTATGTTAGTCTAGCTAAGCAATAGAGATTAGTTTTCAATCTACTCTACCCTTTATTCTTGTTGTAGGTGATTACATCCATAAACTTTAAAATGAAAAAAATTCATATACCTCAATTACACTTAAACCATACCCTTGAGCCTCACAAGTGTAGTTGGGAGGATAGCAAATGTTCTCAACATCATTTCACTTCCTAGAGAAACTAGTGTATGAGATAACTATATGTCCATAGAATTTGATTGGATCATGTGTAATGTCTTAGTGATTTATATGGTTGGGCGTAGGGGTACCTCGCTGCTCATCATTGGCACAAACCTTAGAGCCATATCTTATTTCATAATTACTACAAGAAATTCTTAGAGCACACTATGATTTTTGTTTCGCTAATCGAAAATGTCTTCTTCTCACAGGAGCACTTCTTAGCCCAATACTGATAAAGTTCAATCATTGAAGCCTCAATAATATTGAATTATATATACTCATCCTAATGAGTATGTGCCAAACTTCACCTTCATCCTGATGAGTATGTGCCAAACATTGTGTTGTCACCCAATCATGCTACTCCTGTAATGCTCTATCAGATGCTTGCATGATGTGGTATTTAAGATCATCATGGGGAGTATATCATAGAAGATTTTGATGCCAGAGATTATCATCCCACCAAAGCACAACACTTGTGAGATCGGTAGTTGGAGCAAGGCTATGAGTTTTTGAAGGGAAAAGGACTTAATGATCCTCCATTCCTATTGTACCAACAAGCTAGTGGGTAACCCTTCTCTAGAGGTTTTCCATTTAATGATGCTCCTCTCTTTGACTTTGATGATGGAGATCAAAACTAGAACTTGCACTCCATAGTCCACAATCTTGATTTTGGTAACAAGGGATATAATGACAAAGAAGGATCCAGAGGGGCAAGTCAAGATAGAAATGTAGAAAAGAACCAAGATCATGATCATGGTCGCAATCATTGAAGAGGTAGTAGCAGGCACCGTGATGGTGCTAGTTCGTCTTCTTCTTCTCCTTCATCATCATCTTCTTGTTCTTCTGGCTTCGACTGTGACTGCAAAAGGTTAGATCATGATGGAGGTGATTGAAATGAATGAAACGACTAGTGGGACCAAAATGATCAAGGGGACCATCGAGACAAGCAAGATCAAGGATGTAGATGTTCAAGAGAGGCACACTACCATGAACAAAGGGGTAGTAGAGGGCATCATAGGCTCCATGATCAAGGCCTCGATGAGCCTCTATTTGCCACCAAAAGTATGCTTAACATCACAGAGGCAGTCAGAATCTCAACAAGGCATGTGAAAGATAGTTGAATCAAATGGTTAGACATGAATAATATTCCTTGATTTGAAGGGGGATACAACTCTGACCCATAGAATCATCTTCAAGCTTTCCAAGATGCATGTGCCTTGTAGAACATAGAGAACGAGTGGCAGAAATTGAAGTTGTTCTCATCAAAGAAGCAGAGAACTTGTATCAATCTTTAGAACTGGAATCTATTAGACAATGGAGTACAATGCTTAAGTTTTTCGATGATAAATATCAAATGTACTCCAGAGTGTCCAACTTAAGGAAGCAAATCTTAGGTTGAAAGCAAGGGACACACAAACCCTTGGATGCTACCATTGGCTGATACTATGCCTTGATGTACAAATTCCCTAGCCATGGTTATTCTCAATTGGTTTAACTTTGCCACATTAGAGATGGGCTTCATAATAAAATGAGGAAAACCCTTGGTATCTATGCCCAAGGGCAATTGTCAGAACTAAGTGTCAATTAGGTATAAAGATTAATAGAGCAGGTAGCTAAAGAGGATGGCAAGCTATGAAAAAGAAAAAGCATAGAGGAGTACAATCACGATCCTTCCATCTACAAAAAGAAGGTTCGATTCTATGATAGTGAGGATGAATCTATATTTGATGAGGGGGTGCATAAGAAAGCCTTGTCACTTCAACAATTCCAATCTGAACTTATGACCAAGGTTGATCAATTAAGGAAGTCCATGGATAGTAGATTTCAAGTTATCCTCAAAATTGCTAAGGAATCTAGAGAACAAGGTAGTGATGATAAGAGTAGAAGGTGTAAGAAAGCAAAACATGCATATTACAAGGTAAGGGAAAAATCGCTACAATCGAAGAGGTTGTGAATAGTGAATTAGATTATGATCATGGGTGTGACATCTATCAGTATGAACATCCCAAGGGATGTTTCCCTATTGTGTCACATCTTCAAGAGTCAAGGGTGTCTGCCTTACATCTGTGACTTACACAAAGGCAAACATCTAGAAGCTTACCTTATCCTGAAGGTAATCTCAGGTAGTTCCACTAGCAACAACCATATTATCCAAGTGAAGCTCCACTATAATCATATGAATAGTATCAACAATGAAAACAACCACAATCATGGATGCTAGCACTTCCAAGATAACAATACCCTTACCAGTACCCTGATCCATATGGTAACCATGTTCAGCAACCCATACCTCCACATGACCCTTCCAGTCATGTTTCTAATTTATAGCCTTACTATCACCCTTCTGACTATTATCAGACTCCATCTCCACATGAAAGAAGGAACATCATCTCTTATCCTTATCCTCCTCCTATCCCTGCACATACTCCTCCAATTGCATAGCTACCACTTTCTCCTCCTCCTATGTAGGGTGAATTACCAACTCAACCACAACAACATAATGCTAAGAGATCTGTTAATCTCCAACCAAATCATTAATTGGAGGGGTTGAATACCTGATAGAAGAAAATATCTTTCTTTTAACCTTGCAGTGCACATAAGCCCTCACCTACACTAGTGGTTGACAACCCTACTCCTACCTTTCTCTCCATATCAGATTCCTTTGGGCCTACTTCAAACCAAACTCTACCAAGGATCCATAGTATAATGCTCACTCATACTATGTCTAATTGGATTCACGCAGGAAACCTTCCTAGGAAGCTAGCTGATCTTGGAAGTCCTCTAATCTATTTGTAGATTGCTAGGAATGAGCCATGCAAGATTCTTCTTAATTCATGTTTTGGTGTTAATATGATTTCTCATGAGATGTACACTGCCTAAAACCTACCTCCTCTCAAGACTAGCAACATAAGATTAGAATTGGTAGACTAGTTCATCACTATTCCATTGGGATTGGTACAAGACATTGTGACCACTGTCTGTGGGTGATCTTATCTTGCCAACTTCCTCATAATCAAAGTGGAGAACTACAAAGGGAACTTCTCAATCATCATGGGAAGAACATGGCTAAGCACTGTAGATGCCATTAGAGATCCTTCCCTAGAAATCTCTAAAGAAACTGTATTTGGAAAGATCGAGAAGAAGAGAGTTCCATGCATCATGTACAGTGATAGTGGGTGCAATTATGTGTAGAAACTTTGGGCCATCAAGTAAGCATCTATCTCTACATGCAAGCAGAGTGTGCTAGAGGCAAAAATTCAAAGATGTTTGTACACAGTAGCCACAAAATTAGAGGGCACCCAATGGCTAACCACTGCTTTTGAAAGAAGCACACTATGCATGGAACCAACTAAGAGCCTAACATGTGAGTATGTCATGAGCATGAATGAACTCAAGCAAGTTCATCACCAACTCTCTGAGGATACAACTGATGATACTCACTGGGGAGAGTTGGAAATTCTTGAAAAATTTAAACAAGAGCCCCTTGAACTGAAAATGTTACTAGCTGGAATGGAATATGTGTTTTTGAAAAATAAGAAGCCAATCATAATCAATGCAAAACTTTCTCCAAAATAGAAACAAATGTTGTTGGAAGTAGTTGAAAGATGGTTAATAGATTTTGCTTGGTTATATCCTAAACTTACAGGGATTGATCCTAGGATATGCTAGCATCACATCTACACTAACCTGGCCATGAAGCCAAAACGATAGCCATAGAAGTGACTAAAGTACAAATTGAAGCAAATCATCAAAGAGGAAATTGAGAAACTCCTTAAGGTGAGGTTCATTTATCCCATTGCAGATAGTAAGTGGGTTAGTCCACCCATGATTGTGCCAAAGAAAGGTGGTAAGTGGTGGGTCTGCATTGATTTCAAGCTACTGAATATGACAACATTCAAGGATCATTTCCCATTACCATTTGTTGACTAGGTGCTAAACACAATATCTAGGCATTGCTACTATAACTTCCTAGATGGTTATAGTGGCTATAACCAAATTCAAATTGCACTAGAGGACCAAGCAAAGATAATGTTCATGAGTCCCTAAGGGACTTTTACATATCGTAAGATTTCTTTTGGTCTATGTAATGCCCTTGCCACAATTGAATGCCTGGTCCTGAGCATCTTTCAATAGTAGATCATAGTGGTGTGGAAGTCCTCATGGATGACTTCTCCACCCATGGAGTTACATTTGAACAAGCCCTATGCTACCTTGAGCAAGTGCTAAAACAATGTGTTGAGACTAATTTGCAACTCAATTGGTAGAAAAGTCACCTCATGGTCTAGGAGGGCATTGTATTAGGGCATAGAATATCACAAGAAAGAATTGAGGTGGACCCTGAGAAAATAAGGATCATCCAAGGAATAACTCGTCAGACAAAAATAGTTAAAGATGTTTGGTCATTTCTTGGACACACTGGCTACTATCAGCGATTCATAGAGAATTTCTCTAAGATCACAAAATTGTTGGTGGAGTTGACAAAGACAGATGCTCCTTTTATCTAGACCACGGAATGTGAAAAAACATTCCAACAACTAAAGGAAAAGCTTGTAGCGACTCCAATCCTACAAGAATTAGACTGGTTAAGACCGTTTCACATCATGATGGATGCATCAAATTATGCTTTGGGAGTGGTGCTGACATAATTAGATGATAAGAAATGTCCATATTACATCCACTATGTTAGCCGAAGCATTGTGGGTGCACAACTAAACTACATCACCATAGAGAAAGAATTGATGGTTGTGGTTCTTACTCTAGAAAAGTATAGGCACTATGTGTTGGATATAAGGTGTTTGTGCACACTGATCACAATGTCATTTTCTTCTTAATGAACAAGCCAATGGTGAGCCCTTGTGTTATACAGTGGTTGGTGATCTTGCAGGAGTTCAATCTTATGATGGTAGATTGAAATGGTATTAAGAATGTGGTCACTAATTACTTATCTTGGTTGCGATGGGATGACAAAGAGGAAGAGAGCCCATTATCTAATACATTTCCCAATGAACTTCTCTTTGCTAGGGGGATAAGTAAAGAGATGCCCAATGAGCCAAAATGATATGATGGCATTCTCACCTATCTTCTTACTCAAAATGTGCCACAAGAGTTGGACCACAAAAAGAAATAGAAGTTTCTTCACCAGGTAAAGCACTTCATGGAAATCAATAGACATCTTTGCAAGGTGTGTGCTGATGGCTTAGTTCATTGGTGTGTCCCTGATGTTGATCAACTACATGTGCTCCAAGACACTCATGAAGATCCTTGTGGAGGACACTATGCTGGGAGATGCACAACCATTAAAATCCTGATAGTAGGGTACTATTGGCCAACACTCTTCAGGGATGCCCATCATTATGTCCACTCTTGTGAACGATGCCAAAGAGATGGTGGCATGATTGCTCGAATGAAGGAACATCAACAATGGATTCAACCACTTGAACCATTTGACATCTAGGGCATTAATTTCATGGGTCCCATCATGTCCATGTCAAATGGAAAGGTGTACATCATAGTCACTATTGACTATTGTATGAAATGGGCAAAAGCAACAGCTGTCATTGACTATACATTCTTTATTATTGCTCAGTTTGTACAATAAAATGTTGTTAATAGGTTTGGTATGCCACATGTATTAATTTCTAACAATGAAACTCATTTTACACACACTACTTTTCAAAAGCTCATGCAAGCTTGAGGGTTGAACATAAACTCACAACACCTTACCATCCCCAAGCTAATGGTCAAGCTAAGGTTACTAATGGGGAGATCACATGAATACTAACAAGAATTGTTAGTAAGTATAGGAAGGAATGGAGTACAAAACTCAACAATGCCCTCTGGGCTCATTGCTAAACATGGAAACTTCCTATAGGTGACTCTCCCTATGAGCTTGTGTATAAAAAATTACCAACACTTCCCATTCNCAAAGTCAGAAACCAAACACCAACAATCAAATAACAAACATAGTACATACCACCATCCAATAATGCTTACCAATGTACCTGACACTTATTAACAAAAAGTTAGAAAATCACACCAAATAAAATGAGAGAAAATATAAAAGAAAGTGTAAAATATTCAAGAAATATCAAATATACTAATGATGATGTAAAAAATATTAGAAAAGCTTAATAACATGAAAAAAAAAGATGTAAACCAAAAAATGTTTTAAACAAAAAGTTGAAAAACAAAAAATGTGTAAAACAAAAAAGTTGAAAAACTAAGGAGCTACTTAAATGATTAGCAGAGTTGGTCATCTCTCCCATGACTAAGTTGAGAGGAGATTANCTCTGCTAATCATTTAAGTAGCTCCTTAGTTTTTCAACTTTTTTGTTTTACACATTTTTTGTTTTTCAACTTTTTGTTTAAAACATTTTTTGGTTTACATCTTTTTTTTTCATGTTATTAAGCTTTTCTAATATTTTTTACATCATCATTAGTATATTTGATATTTCTTGAATATTTTACACTTTCTTTTATATTTTCTCTCATTTTATTTGGTGTGATTTTCTAACTTTTTGTTAATAAGTGTCAGGTACATTGGTAAGCATTATTGGATGGTGGTATGTACTATGTTTGTTATTTGATTGTTGGTGTTTGGTTTCTGACTTTGAATTTCGTTACTGATAATTAGAACATGGTTTCTTTTTCATGCAATAGGTAGTGAGTCCATGACATCTACCCATCCACAAACTCTATGATTTTCCTTGTTTTGGAAATGTGTTGTCCCTTTTTCATTAATACAACTTTAATAAATTTGTGACTTTGGTAGTTTCTAGAATTGGAAAGGATTCAAAGATTTGAACAAGGTGTGGCTTCAAGGGGATTCAGTATTCTTTGTGCTTTTCTATTTTCTTGTTTGCATGTGTGTTTTCATGGACTTCTTACTATTCCATGCCATCTGATAACAGGAAGTTCAATAAGTCCTCGCATGGTGTGGTTCTCATCAAGGGAAAAAAAAGAAAATAATGAGGATCTAAAGCACACCCCTTGGACAAAATAAATGCAGGTGTCTCTACATGGTGTGGTTCTCATTTTAAAAAAAAAGTGGTGGGAATTCAAAGCACACCCCTTAGCCCAAATAAATAGGCTACAAGCATTGGTTATGGGACTAGTTCCCTCTAACTAAGGCCCTTTCTCACTTCTTACTCATTCTCTAATTTGGAATGGTGGTTGTTTTATGGAAGCACTCTTGTGTCTCAGAGGATGGATTAGTCTTAAAATGACGATGTGAAGTCACTGAAAGTGATTGGTTTTGGTCTAGACTAAGGATAGATCCTATCAACTTATTTAAGCACAAATTCACAAGGGACTTCATGTGACTGTAATTAGGAACTCCATTCCACACACTCTCTCATCCATCTATATTTTCTATATCTCACCTCACTATCGGTTTCATGTTTTTGTTCAATGTCCTAGTTTGATGTGTCAAAATTCTTAGTTAGTTTCTTCTGGGTCTTTGCACTTAATCTTCTTTAACCATTAATCATCCACAAAGCCCATGGACTCTTTGGTTTGAAGTTATGCAAGGGCATAAAAGGCTTGTGCCTACTTTGGGGAGGACCCACTTACATATCTTTTGGTTGGGTTAGTTAAGTTCTTTACCCTTAGACACTCTTACAGTCAAATTTTCATTTTGTTTATCCCCTCAAGGACATCCAGTTGTGCACATCTTCATAACTACTTTCAATGAATTCTTCTTTTTATTGTTGTGAATTCTTATACCCTCTTCAACTATTTACTTTTCCAAATTTGATGGACCGCTTATCTATCTTATCCTATTTATCAGCTTTTCCACTAACATTATCAAAGAAACCAATCTACCATAATCACAACTCAGCCAAAGTGTAACCACCAACAAGATAAGGCATTTAACTACTATGTGTTACACTTCATATACTAATTCATAATTCTATTATGATTGCAGTGGAAAGCGTGGACTAGAAGTAGAACTACCTTCACCAAGGATGATGTAGTAGTACCACAATGAGGACCTTTCATGATCATGGATCTCTTCTTTCTCTCATTTTCATTCTTCTACTACCAAGACGTGCTCGATGTCAGTGTTATCTAGGGTAATCACTTCTCTTATCATGAATGATGAGTGGCGAGATACCCCTACACTCCACCATACGAATACGAGCGTACACGCGCGATCCGGTCGAACTCCGCAGACTAAATGCCTTAACGCCACAAGAAACACTTGGGGTTAATCGTTCGTTGTCTTCCCAGGCTTGCTTGTATGTGTCACGGTGTATGGTTAAGCAAGTCTGAGGTATGTGATTTTTTTGGTATTTTCGGCTTATCTTCTATGCTACCAGGAGAAAGGGTTGAGAAAGCAAAACTAACTCTAACTAAGATCTAAGTCTAAATTAACTAGCGTC